>PISX010003403.1:0-138326 GCA_004024625.1 Mellivora capensis | reverse complement strand
TTGGGAGTTTATATTTTTCTAGGAATGCATCCATTTCCTCTAGGTTGCTTAACTTATTGGCATATAACTGTTGATAATAGCTTCTGATGATTGTTTCTACTTCCTTGGTGTTAGTTGTGATCTCTCCCTTTTCATTCATAATTTTATTAATTTGAGTTTTCTCTCTTTTCTTTTGGATTAGTGTGGCCAATGGTTTATCCATCTTATTGATCCTTTCAAAAAACCAGCTTCTAGTTTCACTGATACGTTCTACTATATCTCTAGTTTCTACCTCATTCATCTCTGCTCTAACCTTGATTATTTCCCTTCTTGTGCATGGAGTTGGTTTAATTTGTTGTTGATTCTCCAGTTATTTAAGGTGTAGAGACAGCTGTTGTATTCTGGATTTTTCAATTTTTTTGAGGGAGGCTTGGATGGCTATGTATTTCCCCCTTAGGACCGCCTTTGCTGTATCCCATAGGTTTTGGATCGACGTGTCTTCATTCTCATTGGTTTCCATGAATTGTTTAAAAAAAAAAAAAGAAAAGGGCATCATTATATGTTTATTAGTAATTATTTTTTAATGGGTTAAATTTTATAAAAGCAGAAACACGTCTGTATTTATTGATTGGAATTGTTGTTTTATATTTATTGTAATATTTTGTAGAAATGATTCACTCTGTGATCAAATATCAGTACGGTTGACACTTTCGGTCATGGAAATCTTTGTGGGGGGTTCCATCCTGTGTGTTGTAAAATGTTTAGCCTTGTCCCTGTCTGCCCATGAGGTGCCAATAGCACCTCCACGCCAGTCGTAACAACTGAAACTGTCTTCAGATGATACCAAGTGTCTGCTCAAGGACGAAATTGTCCCTCATCCAAGGCCAGTTGAGAACCACTGAGTTAGGGTAATACTGGCTTCTAATATGAGTAATCACTGTATTCCAGAGACTATTCTAAATACCTCCAAAACTATCTCACTTAATAATCAAAACAACCCAGGGAGGTAAATCTTATCATCCCCAGTTTGCAGAGAAGGAGTTGAGGCTCTCAGGGAGTTTGGGAATCCCAGCTGGTAAATGGTAAATCAGGACTCAAGCCAAAGTTGTCTGACTCTGACGTCTTATGTCTTGACCGCCAACTTTTCCACTCTGGTATCTACAAAATGAAAAATCCGAATCCAAGAACAGAATGATCTGGAGATAGCTAATACCTGCAGAAGATAGGGAGAGGCGTTGAGATGATCAACCAGGAGCTAGGGGGATTGGCTGGAGAAGACTGTTTTATATGAGGTGTCTGAGTACTCCTCTTTAGATAACTTATTATTTAAGCCATGCAAATATGTGGTAGTCCACAAATTAAAACATAAAGAGGCAAAAATAATCCCCAAATTAAAACAAACAAATATATAAACGCAACAATATGTCTGACTGACAGTATGACCATTCAGAGAAAACAAGAGATCCAAATGCCAATTGAACATCATGCAATAAGCTTCGTCTTCTGTGGAACTGACTTTAAGGACAACAAAGGGATGAAAAATGTTTTAAATCTTACTCACTGGCTTCAATGAACATAATAACAATGGTATATGATTTTTTAAACTATTTCACATATTTTGGATAAAGCAGACAAGAAAATATACTAGTGTTAGTAACCATGACTTTTAGCTTAAAGGAAAAAAAATTATCAATATATAATCCAAGGCATTTATAGAAGTGTTGTCACCTAAATTATGGTTGAAAATATTAATATATACTCATAATTTTACTTTAGTTTTACTACTTTCTGTACAGAAATAGGTCTAGAAAGAATGGTGCCCACATGACACAGCCATACCTTGCATCTACACCTTGGTTTCTGAACACCCCTCTCCCATACCCCTCGCCATCATAAATGGAACCGGAGCTCCTTGAAGAAGTGGATGTCCTAGGTCTGAGGCAAGCAATTTACAAAACAAGGTTGGATGTCTTGTGCCGAAAGACTAATGGCAGCCTATCCTCCACTGAAGCAAGATTGAGGGGATGACAAGTGGCCACATGAAAATGAGTTTGGCCCCAAGATATATAATAAATGCAAATTATATTTTTAAAAAAATCATTTGAATCACAATATATGAGGGAAGAGAAAGGGAGGAGGGGAACCCATTTGTCCACTCTGGCATTTACTATTGCAAAACCCAGCCGTGAAAATTGGTAATCAAAGGTGAAGCACTAACCGTAGATCTTGACGCACTTGTCTTCCTGCTCCCACCAGTGAAGGAAGATTCTTCATACAAAATGCTCCCTAAGTAATAAAAATTAATGGAAGTATTTAAAAATCCCTATGCTGTAAACCCCTCAAAACAACCTGATGCAGACAAAGCTGGCCAATGAATACCAAAACCATTACTGAGGAGCGGCTAATGGAAAAAAAAAAAAAAAGCACTTGCAATGGAGAGGTCAGTCTGTTAAACCTTCCAAGGTTGGCATCACCAACGATGAGCTGCCCTCAGCACTATGGGCCCAGTGTGGTACAACATGGACGGCAAAACTGGAGAAAGGCTTCCAGCTTCTAGTGGAGAATACAGGGGATAGAGTCACAGGTTAGGTGGCACCTTGTGGAAACACACGAGATGGGACACAGGTGTCCTACAGCTGGATTGTATCATTGGAAAAGCAGGGCGAGGGGGAGGAAATAGGGAACATTTCTAGACCAAGTGAGATCACAGGACATAAGGAGGCAGGCATGATGATTGCATTATTGTTGGAAAAATATACTGTCAAAAAATTGAGTGATCATTAGAGAAATCTGATCTTTGCCCAAAAGCAAATAATCAGTTCTTGTTAACTCACTCAAGGGTAATAATTGAACCAGGTATAACAATGCAATAGTAATTAAAAAATGGAGAAATTGTGATGGGCTATATTTTGCTCAGGCATGTTTCTATACTCAGACATAGTGATCATGTTGCCCTGTTTGCTTTAATAATTAAATACAGAGTGTGTTGCAGGTGTCAGAGGTCTTGTAGCATTCCTTTAATTGTCAGTATATTCAACTATTTAAATATTAAAATATTTCAGACTACTTAGCCTACTCATAAGGCTAAGGGGGGGCAGTAAAGAATCTGAAACCCAACTCCAAGAAACTAATGAGGAAAAGAGGATTTCCCTTATTCCTCAGCCAGCTGGACTGACCAGGGGATGTCTTCCTCCCAGACTCCTGGCAGAGCCACACCTTCAGCATTTCTAGGCTACTTGCCACTCTTGATTTCCCTGCTCATTGTCTTGGCTCCAAGTTCAAGTGAGTATGTGCTGCACACAATCCCATCGGCACGTTAGCTCAGCTGAGAAGCAAGACAAATCCGCGAAGGGCTGTTGTGCCGTGGGCTCATCCTGGGCTGGGATGGGGAAGGTAGCAGGACACTGGCGTGGTGGTGGTGGTTGGGCAGGAGGCTCCTTGTGAAGGCTGCCAGGCATACAGGTCCTGGGGAGCAGCACCAAGGAAGTCCCATTCTCTTGGGGTGTGCCCAAGCAGGCCTTACAAGGGCACACTTAGAGACAGTGATGTGTACATTTGGTGGGACAGCTTAAGAAACGAATCGGGGCTTCAGACTCAACGTGCAAGCCTGATTACTCGCAAAACTCAGATTGCAGTGGAAAGGATGGAAGTTAATGGTGGGGGTGCTGTGGCGGTGGTGTAAGGGTAAAGAATTATGGAAGGAAGATTAAGACGAGTCTGCCTGAGTCCACGTGGAGGGAAATCAAACTTAATGGACCTCACCCAGGCCTCAGAATGGCTGGTGCACTCACAGGGGTCAGATCCAGCTGAGCCTCTCCACCATTGCTCTGGGCATGGAAGTGGACCCTTCCCTCTCTCAAACCTCATAAAGTCACCAATAAATTCCTAATTACTCTCCCTGCTTTTTTAATGTGGGGACTTTTGGGGGAAACCCGTGGATGAAAGCATGAGCTCAGAGGCAGACAGACACCACAGCATCCTGTGCCTGACTTCCCTGTGGCCACGGTGAGGGAAAGGGCCATGCCATGGTTGGAGTTGAGCTCCGGGGGCCAGCTGCAAGCCTGGGAAGCAGTGGGCTCTGAGTGAAGTCTTGATGAACACAAAGAAAATTCTCCTTCATTAGACGAAAGGTCGAGAGGCATCTAACGCAGGCAGGTGGGGTGGGAGTGAGGAAGCAGGAGGCAGGTGTGAACCGTGAGGTATTTACCTGTCCCGAAGGTCCCATGGAGACATGCCCGACAGCCAGGCACACTCAGCCGTACTTCTCATAGGTTGGGAGGTTGGGGAGAAGAAAAAGGGGAAAAGTTAAGGAAAAAAGAAAAAAACAGAAGAAAAGGAACCCTTGTGTTTTCAATGATGCCAATTCTCCCACACGTTATCTCGTTTAAAGTTAACCGTGAGGAAGAGAGAAATGTGTATAAAATAGAGTTCAAATTCTAACAAATCACTTTCATGGTTGTTGATATGATTTTCTTTTAGGTAACAAAGATGTGAGGCAGGAAAAATCACAGTCAAAACCTAAAATTACTCTTAAAAAACACCCTTCAAAAAACAAACACTGACTTCACTAACATCTTGAATCCGGTCTTTCTGGTTGAAAACACAGACATAATTTTTCCATCTGTTCAAAATTTTAAGTACCACAAGATAAAGATTTCAAATACTTTTTGTGTCGTCTGTATGAAAAAGAACTAATTAATGACTTAAAAATCAATCATTAAAAAAATGTAGTCACCTGAAACTTTCCCTGGAGTGAACTTACAATGAAATAAATTAGTATCCTACATAAAGAACAATGGCCAAAAATTCCACATTAGACAGTTTCTGGCTGGCTCATTCGTTGGAATCCTCTCTGCCAACCACCATCCTCGTGCCCTCGTCACCTTGGTGGCAAAGTGTGGGGTGGATGATATTAAAACTTGTGCCTGCAAACGGCTCTTTCTCCAACTGCACTGTGTGCTGTCTGTAGGCAAAGTCTTTGGATCGACTTCCAGAATCCACTTTGACTCTCTAGGATGGGTCTGTAAACATCTGGTTTTGACAAATGGTCTCTGAATGTAGGAAGGACTGCCAAATCCCAGCAGCTGAACACTCCTCGCCCACGGAGACTGCACCGTGCCCCACAGGACGGAGCCCTCCCATCCCGCACACCTGTACCAGGAAGTAATGCAGGGGATGATGTGTGGGGCACGCTCCTCCTCACACGCGTGTGGCGCTATGGTTGAGCGTACATGCGTGTACTTGCCCGCTTTGCTGGAAACCCAACGGGCTCTCAGCAAGGGAACAGGGAGCCAATGTGAAGGACCATTTCCATACTTAAGCTTTTCTCTTTTTGATATGGCCTTGGTTTTATTTCTGCATATTGACTCGGCCTTTGTAAACATGATAGAGCACCAATTGTGCTCTATCCAATTAGCTCTACCTTTCCTTGGTCATAAAACTTTATGCAAACTACTGCTCACAGGCTTTGCAGTCCAGGGAAACAATGATAGACTTATGACTCCTAAGGATTTTTTTTGGCAAATTGCTAATAAGAGCGCTCTCTCCCTCTCTCTCTCCCTCTCACTCTCTCTTTTCTGCAAGACCTTCAGCTGATGGAAAAGTAAAAGAAAAAAAACAAGGACTGTAGTCTCATATAGGCAGTGATGATGACAGCCCCATTAATAACACAGATCATTAAAATTTATAAAAAGCTATTCTTAATATAGGATATAAATACATTTCTTGGGCAGAGCTATGAAATTTATAACCTTTTTATTGTCACCAGAGGACCTTCCTACTGCTTTCCCCCCGCGCTGTCTGCCCTCTATCATAAATCACTGTGTGGTTAATAACCTAGATTACAACCACCAGTTGCATTTACAGAATTAAATATTGACTATGTGAAAATGTTATTACATTTTTACTGATCGGAAGATCATGGAACAGCCCTGCAGGACATGTAGCTGGACAGAAATATCTGTGTAATTTTTGTTGGAAATATAGTTATAGGGCACTCAGTAACAACAGATACAGTTTGGGGCAATGAGGGAAGAAGGGAGAAAGTGCTAGGTTCTTAATTTTACAGCAAGCTAAACATATCAGAAGGAGGCCATTCTATTGAAGCTTCATACCTTATTTTTAATTTAGGAAGCTCTAGGCCAAATGCACGATGCAACTGGCAAGCCCCAAATGTTAGGACGAGACTCAGAGAACCACAGTATTCACACAGACTAAGGCTTATTGAACATATTGGTCAAATTCGAACAAGAATCGGTGTGTGTTACTGAAGTGAACAGACAGAGCCCGATGTCCTGTTATTTAAAGAGAACCATTGACTTTGAAGTCTCTAAATATTGGAGAGATATTTTCTGTTCGTTGAAGAATCAAAACAAAAACTTTCATCCCTAAGGCATGAGTTCACAGAATAACCTGTGAGAGCACTTCGCATATTCAGACCTTTCTGGAGATGGTTTGATCTCTCAGGACCGGTGGGCGGCGCCAGACTGGGCAGGTGAGTCTGATGACATGCTTGGTTAGAAGACCGATCAGAGTTTGGTCAGGTTAATTGAAAAAGTTCGGAACACACACACACACACACACACACACGCACGCAGCACTGGAAAATGATGAATGGGCCTTTGGACATACTTGGGCCAAGAATGGAAATCCTACTGAGTCATCCAAAAATCCAGCTTTACACTGGCCTCTTTCTTTAAATCTAAGGAGAATAATTCACTTATCCAAAGTATAATGGCAAGGATTAATCACGGTGTCTTGGGACTGTACATTTCATGTAACATTATTTTTTATATTCTTTTTCATAATTGTCATTTCATTTCACTGAAAATACCAAGGTCAAAAACTTAGTCTGGAAAGACCGTTTCAATAGTCATCGCTGTGAACCACATGCTTTAATAAATGCACAAATCTGGACAATTTAATGAAATTAATTTATGAAGTTTTCAAATTTACAACCCTGAAAGGAGGCATTAACACATATTATCAAATTAAAGGGAATCAAAAGCAACCTACCAAGAATCTGACAATACCCACCTCATAAAATGTAATATTTCAAGTATTTCATAATGAGATGCAAAGAAAATTAATGACCCTCGCTGCATGAGTGGTTGGTTCCATAACCATACGGTTGTTGTGTGTGTGTTTTGTGTGCTGTGGAATTAAACGATTACGTAATAATATTAGTGCTACAGAAATTACATCTTTAGTAAAGAGAGAATGAATGGAAGTATGAGATCCAACATCAAGTCCTGTAATACAGCGTTTGGACTGGAGATATTCTTAGGAATGAGTTTTCTCTTACTTCAAGAAACGTCAGTCTCCGGCTGAATGGGAAATGCTGGCATGACACCAGAGGGACAGCCACGAGCAGACCTAGCCCCAAACGGTGACCTGGCAATCCTGCCCCTGGGACAGGCAGCAAGGATCCTTGCCGACACTGCTGATTCCAGGTGTGCGAAAGGTAATTCACAACACGAGGCTGGGGCATCTTTCATCCAGGAATATAAGGAAACTCTTAAAGATGGGCTGAGCTGGATCAGAACCAGGTGGAAGCAACAACAAGGGCCTCCTTTTGTCCAAAGTTGGGTGATGCAGCACCACAGGGGGAGGCCATACTCTCCAGAAGATTTAGGCCTCTGCTCCTCTCCAACGGTACAAATGGACCAAAAACCTAAATACAACTTTCATGCTTCTGATTCTGCCCCTGGAGCATTTTCTTTGTGTGCTGGCTGAACACAAGTGACCCTTCTGTGTTATAGGGACACAGAGGCTCAAGGCAATGGAAGGGTTGAGGGCCTGTGGAGTTCTGAGTGCTCTCCCAGTGTTTCTATGAGAAATCCCAGCTCAGTCTGGCTGGAGAGGGAAAAGGATGGGGGCTCGTGAACTGTGAGTCCAGGGCTAGCCCTGGTTCCACACAGGCCAGGGTCACCCAGGTCTTCATTTCCAGCTTCAGATGGCAGTCCCACTGCAGTCCCCAGGGGCCTCCAGGAGGCCTGTTGGCCACCTTGGCTCTCTGAATCCCAGCACGGGCTGGTGGGGTCTCCTGGGTGAGGGAAGCCCAGAGTCCAAGTTGGGCCCCCCACCTGGTGTCCCTCCTGTAGTCCCACAGTGCTCACAGCTGGGAAGGGTGGTTCCCAGTGGCATAGGTTGGGGCCATGGGCAGGGGGGAAGGGCTGTGCATACTGACCCAACTCCACTAGGGGAGCACTGACCACAAGGGGCCCATGGAAATGTCAGAACCCACAATATACACTATTTTTAAATCAAATTGAGACATTTTGAAATTGTATCTGTATTTAGTAGGAAACCTCAAAATTCCTAAAAACAAACACCATCACCAAAACTACCAAAATTCAGTGTCTTTTTTTTATTATTTCTTTTCAGCATAACAGAATTCATTGTTTATGTACCACACCCAATGCTCCATGCAATACCCTCCACAATACCCACCACCTGGCTCCCCCGACCTCCCACCCCCCGCCCCTTCAAAACCCCTCAGGTTGTTTTTCAGAGTCCATAGCCTCTCATGGTTCATCTCCCCCTCCAATTTCCCTCATCTCCCTTCTCCTCTCCATCTCCCCATGTCCTCTATGTTATTTGTTATGCTCCACAAATAAGTGAAACCATATGATAATTGACTCTCTCTGCTTGACTTATTTCACTCAGCATGATCTCTTCCAGTCCCGTCCATGTTGCTACAAAAGTTGGGTATTCATCCTTTCTGATGGAGGCATAATACTCCATAGTGTATATGGACCACATCTTCCTTATCCATTCGTCCGTTGAAGGGCATCTTGGTTCTTTCCACAGTTTGGCGACCGTGGCCATTGCTGCTATAAACATTGGGGTACAGATAGCCCTCTTTTCACCACATCTGTATCTTTGGGGTAAATACCCATAGTGCAATTGCAGGATGATAGGGAAGCTCTATTTTTAACTTCTTGAGGAACCTCCACACTGTTCTCCAGAGTGGCTGCACCAACTTGCATTCCCACCAACAGTGGAAGAGGGTTCCCCTTTCTCCACATCCTCTCCAACACACATTGTTTCCTGTCTTGCTGATTTTGGCCATTCTAACTGGTGTGAGGTGGTATCTCAATGTGGTTTCAATTTGAATCTCCCTGATGGCTAGTGATGATGAACATTTTTTCATGTGTCTGATAGCCATTTGTATGTCTTCATTGGGGAAGTGTCTGTTCATATCTTCTGCCCATTTTTTTATATGATTATCTGTTTTGTGTGTGTTGAGTTTGAGAAGTTCTTTATAGATCCTGGATATCAACCTTTTGTCTCTACTGTCATTTGCAAATATCTTCTCCCATTCCGTGGGTTGCCTCTTAGTTTTGTTGACTGTTTCTTTTGCTGTGCAGAAGCTTTTCAGGGTCTTTTGAAAAACCTGGATTGACAGGAACTCAAAAGTGCCACAGGGCCACGAGAGCAGGAAGAGAGAGCTCAGGGAGCAGCATCACCCCATGAGTTAGAATTTCTTCTAACAATTAAAGCTCCTCAATTAATGGTTTTGATGAATATTGGTTTATTGCCTTTTTCTAAAATAAGTCGAAGTCACATTCAAGTGAAAGGCAAAAGAGAGAAATCTTGAAAAGAGTGAAAATGGGAAAACCAGTTTCTTCAAGAGGATCTTTCTCTTTCTCTTCTTCTCTCTATCATTCATATATATATATATATATATATATATATTTCTGTCATTTTAAAGCTAATGAAGAGGTTTGATCCAGGCCTTGGTCTGGGAGGTTCTATCAAATTCTAGTCTTTCTGCTTAGGAACTGTGTGGATATGGGTACACCACCCTTGAATTTTTGGGCTCAGTATACTTCTCTGGAAGAGCCTGAAACCAGTACGTAGACTCGGGATGCATGATCTCTCACTGTTGCTCAGACTGTCTGAAAACAAAATTCCAGGAGAACCTACCTGACAGCGGTGCGTGGGGAAGGTAGGATATGTTGAATGATTTACACAGCTGGGTTGTGGATGGTTGAACTGAACTTCCCTGAGGAATTATCAGAGCTGACTTCAGGCAGCTAGTAGTGCATCATTCCTCTGGACTGGTTCTTGTTGACTCTGGACTAAATAAGGAAATGGAAGAGTAATCTGAAGTGGGGGGAGATGTGTATGATGCATGCAGGTCTTTGTATAGGTACAGCATGTTCACATTTGGAAAATTTCTCTCAAAACAGATTTTAAAAAACAGCCCCATTTTTTTCTCCTTTGTGACCCTGGAACGGTACATCTCCTTGCTCCCATCTAGAATGTTTGTGCTCTGGACCAATTCTAGACATCACCCTGGGACTTCTGGTGTGATCTCTGTTTCCTTCCCACATTGCATTAGACCCCATTTTCTGAAGCTTGGTCTTCCACTTCCCTAATTTGTGTACTTGTTCCTGTGGAGCAAGTACTCCACGGACTTTTTGCACTAGTGCCTCTCAATAAATGGGTTGAGATTGCAAATATCTGAAAGTCTTTAATTCCCTTTCACACTCGATAACTTCTGCAGCTGGAATTCTAGATAAGCAAGGATTTTCACTCAGACTCTTGCTCATACTCATTCTTTGTCCAAGAATGATGATCATTCTTGATCATCACTTCCACACCTGGAATGTTCTAGACTCTTTTCTTTATTCTCTCTGAAATCTCCTAACAATGTGTGTGTCTGAGGTGTTCTTATTTTTATTTATTTATTTTTTTAAAATTTTTTAAATTTATTTGTCAGAGAGGGAGAGAGAGCGAGCGAGCACAGGCAGACAGAGTGGCAGGCAGAGGCAGAGGGAGAAGCAGGCTCCCTGCCGAGCAAGGAGCCCGATGTGGGACTCGATCCCAGGATGCTGGGATCATGACCTGAGCCGAAGGCAGCTGCTTAACCAACTGAGCCACCCAGGCGTCCCCTTATTTTTATTTTTAATTTATTTTTCAGTCTTTCTTTATCTTGAGTGGTCAATGGAATCCTAATGTGGAGTCTGAAAGAATTGTGTAATTTCTTTAATGTTCTTATTTCCTACCCTCCATTTCTCTGTTTTATCTTTGATTAGTTGGATAGTGAAACTCACGGGCTGATCCTCTGGCTTTCCCATCCTTTTTCCTCTCATGTTCCATCTCTTTGTCTTTTGTTCTAACGTATGAAAGAGTTTGTCCATTTTGTTTTCCCATCCTTTCAAAATAATGTCCACACACATATGTATAATTCATATATTATAGATAAACATATACATATTTGTAGATTATATATAATTCACATATACACATATTTATACATTACATATATTAATTTCCTGGAATATTTTCTTGTTTCTTAAGTGTTTATTTTCCCAGCATCTGGTTCTTGGTCTATAGATGAGAATCCGCTGGAGCTCACTTCTCTTCCCTGCCCTGGTAACACTCACCTCCTCCTCCTTTCCTCTCTGTCTGTTCTGGCCTCTGGCTTCCTCAGAATGTCTGGTGCTTCCTGGATCTCCATTAATATTTAAGAGACATGATTGAAAAAGTCTCTCTAGGCTCTGGATGGAGGGAGTCTGTTGGTTCTGTTTAGAGGTGATGGGGGATAGATGGGTCTGCTTCACCAGGAATATCCAGATATCCACATTGGTGTGTCTTTTCTCCTATCCCAACTGATTTTCTCAGATAGAAATTGTCAGCGTCTTCTGGGGAAGGGAAGCTGATGGAGAGGAGTCCATGGATCCCCATGGTTTAAGATGCCAACTCTCTCTTAATCACCCACGGAGTGTCGTTCTGATGTCCTGTTGCTTACAGAACCATGGCCAGTGCTGTCCCAGCCAAGGATCCCAGGGATCTCCGTCCTCTATGCTGCTTGGGTGGAGAAAGGTGGTCCCTGACTCTATATGCCTAGGCAGGAGTCTTGGGGTATAGATGCTCCTTACAACGTTGGGTCCACTTTTCAAGACCCTCTACACTCTGTATTTAGTAGGGTCTGGTGCCTCCACAGCCTGTGCCCAACAGACTCTGAAGCAAGAAAATATGAACTTCATAACAGCTTACCCTTCCCACTCTAAGTCCCTGGCTTCCAACACTCTTTGCTGAAGTCCATCCTTCAGCGTGTGTAACAGGTGACTGTGACCACATATCTCTCATTCCACATGCTTTTTCATAACTTGGCCACCCCCATTACTAGGTGGGGTCTAGCTCTGTGCCCTTGAATTCAAACCCATGCATTACTTCTAACTAAGAAAATGATACTGCATGATCTTTAAGCCTCGGTCGAAAAAGAGGATGCAAATTTAGCCTCTTTAGGAAAAGGACTCAAAGATGGAGCACTGGTTGCTAATGAGAAGTCTGATTGCCCTGAGGTGGCCATGTTGGGAGGAAACCCTGACAACAGGGGAGGCCACATAGAGCCAGACTCAGGCCCCTAGCCTCACGTCACCCTGAGCCCCTGGGGCATCACATAGCAGAGGCCAACCTTCCCTGCCTGGAGTCCTGCCCTTGTGTGGGGTGGCGAGGCTGCAGCAGCAGTGACTGGGACTCACTCATCTACCCTCTCACCTCCAGTGATGTTTCCGCATTGTCTCCATCTTCTGGAATGCATCTTTATAAATTATATGTGCTAGTCCACTAATTTTCTTCTGTGTTCTCCTGTTAATTTTGTACTAATCCATGTTAGCATGCCTTTGATGGATTTGGGATTATTTGTTGAAAGAAGCAAGAAGAGGCATGTCTGCCATGGTCATTCAGTTAAAATCCCCAATCTATATCTCATCCTATATGAAACAATAGAGACCACATTTATGATTTTTATATCCACGAGTAGTTTACTGAGGTTAAGTCCTGCCCACTCGCCCTAGCAAATCCTGAGGGGAACTGCAAATTTATCCATGCCTCTGGACTTTATTATCTGACTCAGAATGGGCAAAACCCGCGAGAACTGCCCCTCTCCATCCTTGCCCTGAGGCCCTCCTTCACCCTTGCGAGGACAGCCAGCCCAGTGCAGGGCTCACGCCGATGCCTGGATGGGCTCCCTCTGCCACCTGATTGATGAGGCCACAGGCTGATGGACGTGGATGTGCCGAGACTGCCAGCGGGGAACAGTATGGGCTCTGTTTGCTGTTCGTTGGTCTGCTTTACAGAGTGTGTGCAGACATGACCTTACACCCAGGCATTAAGTTACACACTGGGAAAATGTGGCCCGGGTTAAATTATGTCAAGTGTTTGATTCAAGTAATGCATTACAAGGGATTTACGCCCTCTCTGAAAACACATGCCAAAGGAGCATCTTTCTTTAGGTCCTGGAGCTTCTCCAGTGCTACATTTAATGAGATGCTGAGAAAGGAACTCAGAATCTTATGCACACCGCATGAACATAGGATAACACTAAATAGAGATGAATCAATACATGTTTGGACCAGAATGGACACATTTGAGAATGGAATTCCATATACATAGCACTTTATCCAAGGGTAACTTGATCCACACGCAAACACCGTATATGTAACCCGGGCTCTATGTACAGGTGTTCCATGTGTCACATAGGCAGGTGGAATGCAGAGGCTAGCTTTATGGTATTTCCCCCGATCACCCAGACTCGATGTCTAAAGGTCGTACTTTAAGGTTACTTTTACACTTCTTACTTACAAAATACATTTGAACTCATTAGGAAAGAATGATGTGTTCACAAGTATAAAAATAATGCCATGGGCTGTGTAATTATCAAGTGGGTTAAGAGCCCTTTAATTGTTGTATTTCCTTGAATTTTCCATTCTTTCTTGATGAGGACAGTTCTGAGGATGTGACTGAATGATCAATGAATTTTCTAAAATGAACCCCACCTTCGTATCCAAACCCCAAAAGTAAAATCTTTAAAAATCGGAGCTCAGAAAAACCCCTTCTCAATGTTAAAAGGAATGTAAATGAGCCTCTAAGAACTTGCCAGGAAATGTTTTTTGCATGTACATTCATTCCACAATGTTTCACTTAATACTTTTTCTTCCCAGAAGACCTTATATTAACTTGCTTGTGTACACCCCAAAACATAGAATATTGGGTGATTCATGGAGTTTCTCTCTTTCAGGCTTCACAGGTGCGTGTTGGTCAGAGAGGCACGTGGGCAGCGGTGGGAGGAAGAACAGAGACCCTGGCCGCAGACCCCCACCAATGCGGATGCTTGGCTTCCTGTAAGTTAAGAATTCTACCGCTGTTCAGAGGCACGAACTCTCTCTCTCCTTTCTGTCTGAATCAAGGGAGCTGAGGTCAAACTGAAAATCTCTTGCTAACTCAAAGGTAAAGATCCAAACCTTCCTGCCATCAGGAAGACACATATTTGCTGGCCTCCAAGAGAAAACATAATACGACTTGAAATAAAGCTTTCAAGTCGGACAATTTATGGGCAGTCCTGAATCTCCCTGACCCCTTGTTCAGCCCACGGCGTGGTGCTGGTGACTTGTCGCAGCTGGAGACACTGTGGGGACGTGGCCCGCACCCCAGCCACACTGCCCCGTGCTTCCTGGCCACTACCCGGGCGTCTGTGAACATGTGCATCCCTGCAGGTCCCCCGCAAGGAACCCGGAGCGAGGGTGGGAAGAGGGGCCGCGTCTGGAGACAGAGTGTCTGGACGTCCTCTCCCATGCAGTGGTGCGTTGGAGAGACACAAATAGCCCGCCTCTCCCCTGGGCTGCATTTGTGTGTCGTGGGGCAGTTTGGGAGTCCAAGAAATGTTTTAGGGCCATGAAAGACCCAAGTGAATAAAGCGCTCTATCTGTCTCCCTTTCTGCTGGGCTGGAGCGCGGGGCCATCTGCCCTCACCGGGGACAGCATGCTGCTTATTCAAATGAGGCCCCTGAACACAAAAGTGGCCTCAGTGGCCGCTGCAGCCCGTTTCCCCAGCAGGAGCCCCACTTTGTTTAAGCTTTTAAACTCTCTGTCCCTGGCAGGAGAGAGCTGATGTGTAGAGCACAAAAAGGACACAGTGTCGCCTAATGTATGCGCCTGTCCCATGGAATCCTAATGGTGCCATACTGAGGAGAATTTACACAAACCTTATAGGAATGAAAAAGGGACATTGATTTCATTCAGAGAACGCAGTGACTCCCATTTCTTGTGTGTCTCTGAGCACTGGGCTCTGAAAGGGCCTTTCATGGAGCAGGAAGAAAGCGCTGGTGCAGCCTGGGGACATTTCCAAGGCCAGCGCGTGTGCCTAGCAACTGGGCCACGCGGTTCCCAGTGCCCACGGTGTGGCCCTCCTGTCCCCGCTCCCTGCCCCGCCAAATGGGAGCCCACTGCCCGGCTTTGTGCAATCCCCACAGGGAGGCCCTTGTGGGCTTCCCTCTGCTCCCGCATCCTCCTTTACCAGTGTGTTGCCCGCACGGTTCAAAGTGTGAGCCCTGAAAAGAGCCACAGTCCCTTCATCAGTGGTCCCCAGAGTGGCCACTTGCGTGGGCTCCCGGTGGGCTGCGGCCCCGCTGATGCCCCAGAGCCCATCCGTGCCCCCACGGACACCTTCCTGCGTCTTCCCCCTGCTGTCGGGTCCAGGAAATAGTGGCTTTCTACTGTCAAGAGGGCATTGAAAAAGACACGTGAGATCGGAGTCCTTATCTTTTTATGCTATATTATTATTTATTTTTTTAAAGATTTACTTATTTGAGAGGGTGGGGGAGGAGTGGAGAGAGAGAGAGAATTCCAAGTAGACTCCCCGCTGAGCAAGGAGCTTCGTGCAGGGCTTGGTCCCAGGCCCCTGAGATCGAGACCTGAGCAGAAACCAAGAGTTGGAGGCTTAACCAACAGCAACTCTCAGGTGCCCAGAGATCAGAGTATTTAAAATGCAAATAAAAGTCACGCTTATGATCACTGCAGCCTGCAGAAGGTCCGAATTTCAAAAGCAGGTTGCAGTGTTCAGATAAAGGAGTGCAGAGGGCAGGGAGGGTACCCTCTGGGTGTCCATGGCCCGGGCGATCGCAGGGCTGGTGTGCTGCTGGGACACGGGCCACAACCAGCCCCACCTCTCCACCCCCACCGCTCACTCCCGCCAGCTCCTGGCCACCATTGCAGCCAGCTGGCCAGGCCTTCCCCTGACCCCTGGCTCGTCCCTGTGTGAAGATAGGGCTTGCCCTGGTTTGGGGAGGGGTCTAGAAAATGCAAACCATGGGCAGGCGTTGTTCTGACTATGTCACTATTTTTTTTTAATTTTTATTATTTATCGACAGAGAGATAGAGAGATCACAAGTAGGCAGAGCGGCCGGCAGAGGGAGAGGGAGAAGCAGGCTCCCCACTGAGCAGAGAGCCCGACGTGGGGCTTGATCCCAGGACCCTGGGATTAAGACCTGAGCAGAAGGCAGACTCTTAACTGATTGAGGCCCCCAGGCGCCCTCCTTTCTTTGTTTCCGTGATGTTTTCCAGATGTCTCCAGATGCTGTTGCTGTGACCATTGGTGCTGCCACTGACCTGCCCAAAGCAGGTTGACTTTTTCCTTTTCATTCCTTGGGGACACAGATCCAATGAATCCATTATTTCCGGACCAAACTGCATAAGAAGAAGTGGCCCCTTGGTGGTTCCCGGCAGCCCTGAATGTCTAGCAGGTTCTTGCCAAGAGGACACTGTGTGCGCCTCCCATCCTGCGCCATTGGCTTTAGAGGGGCAAGGAGACTCGGTGATGGAGCTGGGAGGAGTGGGGAGAAAGTTGGGAGGGAAGGATGGCGTGGGGGTGGGAGGTGATGCAGGAGAGGCCGACCTTGAGGTGGACAGGTGGGATTCCAAGAGTGTGGAAGAGTTTGTCCCAAGGACGCCCCCCTCCCTGCACAGGTGGGTCACCTCCCCAGGGACAGGCCAAAGGAAAGTGTGAGCCAGGCCCCCGGTCTGCCTCCCAGCAGGTCCCCAGCTGTGCAGGTGAACTGCTGTGTGGCTGCTTCCTTCCGTTCTTCTGTGGGCCTGTGTGTTCTCCCTGTGTGTTCTGTGCGTAAGCTGCCCCAGCCGTACCTTGACAAAAGGCACAGGCTCTACTGGGTGACACGGAGGGTCGGCATGGGGTCCCCTCTTCCCCTGCACTGTCTCCTCCTCTCAAGCCTCGGGACTCCCTGCTGCAGGCAATCAGTGCTGGTGGAGGACATCCAAAGGACTGTGGCTCCTGTGGCTTCCTTTCCCAGCTCACTGTAGACTCCGGCAGGGGACACGTCCAGAAGCGGGGTTTCTGGCTCTGCTGGGCTGCCCGCTCTCAGAGCAACCACCCAGCACCGAGCCATTCCCTCACCGGCGGCTGGCCCAGGACTAACCTCCCGGGCGCCGTGATGACAGAGTAGTAGCCCATCTCTTTGAAGATGTACTCGGTGCCAATCACTTGCTCTGTGCTTGGACTGCAGCGTGCTCCGCCGAGACTCACTCCCAAGGCGTGTGCAGTCGGTCATGTTTCATCTGTCTACTGGTCTGTGTGTGGGGGCGGGGGGTGCTTCGACTCCAATAACGTGGGTGATACACTTAGAGCCATTTGTTTGCAAGTTACACAGATACACTCCGCATAGTGGGGCTCTCAGTTTAACACAAGCATCATCTTAATAACTTAGATATTTAAAATACACTCCACATGAGTGTTCTCTGAACGGATTTTCTTCAGTGCCACGTCGGAGATAGGGTGGTCTGCAGGCACCTGTAACTGGGATCTGATTTACCATGGGAAATAACACCTGGTATTTATTAAGCTCTTGCCCTGTGACAGGCACCATTAAGTGCCTTCTCTCGTGAGCTCACCGTTCCCAAATCACGAAGGGCAATGTCCCATTTGCTGCTTGGAAGGAGAGTGAGTCCTGAGGCCTGGCTCACAGAAAGTCAGCCTGGGGATGCTGGGAGCTCTGCGAGCCCTCCTAGCTGTGGGGCAGCCTGTAGATGGCTATCTGTCACCTGGATCCCTGAACACTGTTGTCCCATATCCAATTCCCTTCCTGAGATCATGCCCTTAAGAGGTGGCAGTGGACTGGAGTTCGTGGGGCCACCCCAGCAAGCGCCCCAGCTTGTGGCAGACATGAGATTCCTGGGTCGGCCCTTGTCCTCATTGTGCGGGAGGGGAGGGGAGGAGAGGAAGCCGCGGCCTGGGGACTCTGAAGGCCGGAATGGTCGCACTCTGCCGGGTCTCTAGGAATTTCCCATCTGGTCATTCCCTCATTCACCTCTTAGAGGGCTCAGTGCCCTGGGCAAGACAGGAGAGCAGAGGCTGGTGAGTCCATACCTGGCCGCTTGAAGACACACGGTGCAGTTTCGCATGGGAGGATCTTCCCGAGGTTACAGAGCTGGGGTCCTCTGGGACGAAGGGCTTCTCGGAGCTAGGAAGTCTTCACAGAAGCAACTTGACTTCCCTGTCTTGTCTCTCCACCTGCAGGTCTGCAGTGAGATTGACCCAGCCGTGTTGGCCCCACCATTCACAGCACCAAAAAAAGAACAGAGCAGACCCAGGGGGCAGGTCCAGAAACAATGATCTTTCTGAACTGTGACCCGCTCTTGATCCCGACTCCACGGGACAAGGACACGACAAGGACGCGGTGCAGCTGCCCTTCGCTCTGTCCTGGTCTCACATGGGAACACACTCCCCGTCTGCCCTCCTGGCCTCCACCCTCAGCTCTCCGTGCACATCTGCGCTCAGCCGTCCAGAGACCACACGCCCGGCACCACCGCGGCCCAGGCCACGTGTGCTCTGAGCTACAGGGGATGTTCTTACAAACTTTTTAAGAGCTTCAGTGCGTTTGAAAATTTCTAGAAATAGAACATGATTCTGTAGGCTTTAAAAAGTGTTGAGTATCTCTTCGGAAGGCTTATTGGCCTTCGTCTCTGTGGTGGCATCACAGGAGAAAGCTGGGTGGGCACTGCCATACATGGCTCCTTGGGATGCTCGTGCCTTATAAACTCTTCAGAACTGAGCGTAAGACAGAGAGAGGGAACTGGATGCCAGGGTAGCTCATTGTTTCCTGAGATGCTTGCTTTTCTACAGGCTTCCATCTTTAGAACAGCAAATAAGGACAGAGAAGAGAGAATTAGGGGGCAAATACAATAACAACATGAAAGACAGAGAGACACAGATGTCTAAGAAACACAGTATGTTCTTCAACTTTCCCGTGTGTTCCATTAGGTCCCGACCTGACCTCGGAGTCCTCACCCACATGTACCAATCTGTATAGCCCGGGACCAGGGCTGGTTGTCCTCGTGCCAGGAAAAACGATGAAATGCATTTTCTGCTCAAATTTTATAAGCGTCTGGTTCTTAAACCCTATAGTTTGCGGGGGTGGAGTCCAGTTGTCACATTTTCTGCCTCTGCCTTGAGTAAGAGATGGCCCTGTGGAAGGGAAGGATCCAGACTCGGAGGTTACTGGAAGCGGGGCAGACGCGGGCAGGGTGAGACTGAGCGCTTGGCCGTCCTCCGGCCCTCACACGATCACACCTTGTTTCCTTAAGAAGCTACGTTTGGTAGGAGACGACGGCGTAGAGTGCAAGGATGGTCTAACTGTGTGGGCGTGTTTGTGATCTCAAGTTCTGTTTTGCTCTAGGGTTCCAACTCATGTTGCTCCTCTCCGCAGAGTCTGATCTCTGCCTGCCTGGGACTCGCATCTCTAGAAGGTGAGGTGCCCTGTGAAAAGGGCAATCGGTTCCGACAAGGAAACTTGGCGTCTCGACTAGCCTTGCCCACTGAAGTGCCACAGGCAGTGGACGCCAAATACTTTGTTACTTCACACACCTTTCTTCGGGACTCTGCCCCTCTCCCTCCTGTGGCGAAGTGAGTCTGTTGGCCGTCTGTCGGTCCTGATGCTCTGTCCTCTTGCCTCTTGTGGATAAAGGGCAACTTCACCCAACCTTGGACATAACCATCCCCATCGGTCTGGCAATGACACACGGGGACCCAACACATCCATCTGCAGCCATCACTGGGCTTGGTAGAGGGACGCTCAAAGAAGGAGCTTCCCTTTCCACAGGGCGCTGAGCAGAGTGAGTGTTCCTTCCTGGCTACACTGAACAAGGCGATAAGTGGTGGAAAAATGATGAGAACATTATGCCTGGTGAGACATGCGGGAATAAATGGAACCAAGGAGAAGAGGAGTTCAGACAGGTGCACTGTGAGCCTCTGGGTCCAGTCCCGAGTCAGCTTCCAGCCCTGGGTGAGAACCAGCCCCTTGGGCATGCGCGCCCACACGTGCGTGCATGTCTCTGTGTCTGTGCACATGTGTGTACGTCTGCGTGTGCGTGTGTCAGTGTGTACAAGGCTTGCGGGCCCTGTACCACTCACTCTGCTTCTCAAACCAAAAGACTCGTGTACCTAAAGATTCGCCTTCCAAGTCTACAATTTCATAAAATAAACATTGAGGGGGAAAATGGTAGAAGAGAAAATGCAATTAAAAAAACCAATGCTTCTAATCACCCATCTGAGCATAATAATGGCCTAAGAAAGCATGAAATTAAAGTATCATGTACACTTATAAGTACACCATTGGTATTTGCATTTATTAAATGCCTCCCCCTAAGTAGGGAATTCACGATGCTTTATTCACGTATTACTTTTGTCAAGGACCATAGTCTCTCTCGTGTTATAGCAGTTTGTGTGCAAATCTAATTTTCCTTCTTGGTAATTTCTTGGAGAACGGGAATAACTCTGGTGTCCTCTGGCAGTTAGCGTCGAGCCCTCGCCGTTCAACGGAGGGGGCTCCATGCAGTCCTGCTTGCTCACGGGAGGGACCCAGGCTCCAACCCTCCCCCGCTCCCTTTATCAATTCCATTTTCAGAATTGATCTCAGTCTGCAAACTACTGGTTGCGATGGGAACCACTCACTCAGGGCTCCCAGAGCACCTACGGTTGGGCGTGTTCCCCAAACTGTATTCTTTCTCTCAAGGCAGCTCATGAATCGTTTTAACGGAGTGTGCCATTTCCTTCAAGCTCCCTGATTCACCACCTCGGACACGGCAGGTTTATATGAAATGGCCTGGCAATATTGAAGGTCCTGGCCAAGTGCACAAAGAATTTTTAAGCTCGCCTCCAACACGAGCCCTTAAATTTCAGGGAGTCCCTCTCACAATGTCAGCATGGGAATTATCTTCCAAGTTAGTCCTTGAACGATTTGCAAATGGAAGTGGTGCCCTTAATTTTAATTCATGTTTTAAGTCAGACCTTATGTTATACTCAATTATATCTTAAGGACTTATTTGCCAAAAGTATTTAGAGCCCAAGGGCTTACTCTTCTTGCATATAAAGGATTTGATGTCTATAGCCCTTAATAAAGTGGGCAGCAATTATTAATATAGTAATATTTTATTAGTTTAACTGAAACCAGAGATAGAAATGTTTCAAGACTGAGACTTAGAACATTAAAGCCAAATTAAAATAAGTCCAAGAAAAAGTCTGTGAACTTAATTTAGCTGAATTCTACATTTTTAAAGGAGAACTAGTGATTATTGTTACCCCTGGTGGTTAAAAAAGAACAGAACAGTGCTGAAATTTGAATTTCTGGACTTATTAGTCTTTCATTAAATCAAAATGCCAAAGCCAGCAAAACTTGTTCTGAGTAGAAAAAGGAGCATTGTGCCAGCACTCTGTGCCTCCCAGAGGCCGGCCCCACGCCCAGGGCTCACCAGGGCCCTCGGCTCCCAGGCGGATGGTGGACGTTGGGGTCGGGGGGGAGGTCGGTGGGGGGGCAGCCACGGGCCTTCCCCACGCAGTGAAAGGAAATTGCAGCCCGCCCTTCCTGACATGCAGGCAATTAGCAAACCGTATAAATTTTAGTGGGAAGTGAAGGGCTCAGAGTCTTTGAAAAACAAAATAGTCCTTGGCCATGGAGTCCCTGAGCACGGGGAAAAGTGTGACTGTGAACTGAGCCGGCCTGGGCCGGTGACCGTGGCTACAGGAAGGAATCCTCTTTCCACCCCATCCTGGTTCTAGACCAAACCGTCTTGGGAGAGAATGGACTAGAATTGCCCCCACTTGAAGAAAGATGCAAACACGCCCAGGACTGAATGTCTCCATGTTTAAATGTCCTTCCAAGACGTGCATTCAAGTTCTTGGTGGAGGGATTATTACTGCATAACTTATTCAAGGTAAATGGAAAATTACAAATTTTTCCATCTGAAACGGGCATGGAAGGTTTGTTTTGCCGGTTTAGCAAAATCTCCACCAGGTTCTGTGCCCAGTCAGCACCTCCTTTCCAGGCTTCTGAAGTCACAGACATGGTGGGGGCTGCGCCTGGCCAGGTGAAGTGGCGCACATTCCCTCCAGTACTTCCTCAGCCCTGGGGGGTGGGGTGCGGGGCTGAGCCCATGGCCTCTATGGCAGCATGTGGTATTCTGACCCTCTTCATCTGCCCCAGCCATCTCCTCTGTGCTAACAGCTGCCGGGCCCCCCAGTGGTCTAGCATCTAACTCCTCTAAACTGGGCATCACAATGAAGTAGACATTAGAACGCAAGATAGTCTTGGGTGACCAAAGCAAGATTTTAATATGTAAATGCATGTTCACTTTTAAAAATATCTACAAATATTTTTTGATTCATCACAGCAGCTGTAACAAGCATGACTTACTTCTTGCATTTAGAATGAGTGCATCGTGTGTGTGTGTGTGTGTGTGTGTGTTTCAGCAGAAATCTGTGCTCTGCATTCACAGGCTGAGTGGGAATCCGAGAGCAGGAGGCGGCCCGTCTCTGTCTCCCTCTCCCGGTTTGCATAATGGCAAGACGGTGTCCCTGGCAGCGTGAGACCCAGGAGCCCCATACACACATTGGAAGGGGAGACGCCTGGCCAAGCGAGTGGTCTGAGCCATAAGCCACGTTCCTGAGAGGAGTGTGTGCGGCTCTGGAGACTGAGTCCAATAGTGCGGGGGCTCATTGCAAAGGTGATCACAGCAGAGACGATGGCATTGTGTACTTTAGGGAAACCGATGGGATTCCCCAGAAATGCATGTCAAGGGGTGCTGAATGGCAGCTGTTCTCCTAGACGAGCAGTTCCTGGATCAGCCCAGGGGCCTGATGCTCCTCTCTGACACAGGCCTGGAAGAGGATGTGGGGGCCAGCAGGACGGATCCGTGGGTGGTGAGAAGTTCTGATTTCTCTTCCCGGGCTGAGACATGGGCTCTTGCAGCAACACCCGCTACCAGCCATCCCGCAGAGCGGGGACAGCCATTCTCACGCAACATCTTCTGTCAACCAGCCACCAGAGAGGTAAGGGCGGTGGTCTCTCCTATACGGTGGGCTGGGGCCGGGGGTGCCCTGGCCAGGCTGCATGCTGGCCTCACCTCTGCCTCCAGCTGGCCTCATGCCTCCCACAGACCTCACTCACCGCGTTTTCGCCATGTCTCCTCCTGGAAGGCGTTGTCCAGAGCGCTGATGCCCATTCCTGTGGGACAGATCCCTCGAGCCCTGCCTGGGGTGCTCCATGGAGGGGTCCCGTGAGCAGCTGTCTGGACTCGGGGCGCACTGAAATTGTCCCAGACTTCTGCAGGATCTGAGGGACAGTGAGCGAGAGCCTCCCCTCAGATGCACCGTGCCGTGGGGTTGTGGGGGAGCACACCCCACCTCACTGCCCTCTCCTCGCGGGGCTGCCGGGGTCACACCGCCCTCTCCCCACAGGACGGCTGTGTTCATGGGCCTTGGCCCAGACTGAATCCACTCGCATAGGTTGGCTCATCGTGGGCCGTATCTGGGTGTCTGATCGCCTTTCAGGCAATGATATTGGTGGAAAGGTCACCGAGAAGCAGTTTCCTTCCAAAATAAAACCAAATAGAGGACGACAAGAAAGCGGGACTTCTGGAGGCCCACGGAGGGACTTCCCTTCAGCTACAGGAGAACCGTGGAAATGGGGCTCCCAGCGAACTTCACACAGAGCACTTCTGTTTGCAACCCCAAGTCTTCTCTCATGAAAATTTATGGTAAATTTTCCAGCAGTGTAAATGAGTACCCTTAAAAAACCTTCCAGACAGACTAATAAAATGGAAGCTCATTCAAAAAAACCTCTCTGCTTTCATGAAAAATGATCCACCATTAAAACTGCTGGGATTCTCTGAAAAAGATAAAGGGGCCAATAAATTCTGTGGGAAGACTTGGGTGTCAGAGACGTCGGGGCTGAACGGCGTGGACAGCTGGACATGTGTGAAGAGGGAGAGTCTGCGGGAGGAGAGAGGGTCGTGAGCCTGGTGCCAGTCCTGGCAGGCCCACGGCTAGGCACTTAGTGCACAGGGAAAAAAACAAATTCTGCTTCATAGATATTAATAGGCTTAATGAGGACTGCCAGACTTGTTTCAAGTGGAACCAAAACCAACCTAGTTACTCCTGCCTTAATTATTTACTCAAGAATATGTCTTTTCCCCTCACCAGTAAAACAAGCATGAGAGCCATACAGTGTTGTTAAAGATCTCTGTGCAAAAGAAATGTCAAAAACTCATCTTAGGGGCAGATCTAGCTACACATATGAAGTGTTTTTTTTTTTAAAGTGTGTTTTTAAATATCCATCATAGGTGTATTCATTACATATGAAACCTTACACCCATATAATAGCTGGGCCCTGTATCACGTTTTGTCGCAGCTCAAATGTGTCTATCTGGTGTTGCGACACAACACATAACAATACAAGAAATATTGCAAAACAAATGGCAATAGTAGGTTTCAGAATCTGAGGACAGAAGAAATAGCTACGATACTGTCCAGATTATTGTGCCAGATTTTCTAACCAGGTCATTTGCCTACATTTAACTTCAGGGAAGGGATGTCCCTTGAAACCTTGCATCGTCTTGAAGAAGAAATCTCTTGCAGATAAGGAGTGGCGATACAAGGGTAATCATGCCACTATTTAAACCGAGCGTCTGGGCACGAAGGTGTCGCGCAGGGTGCTTTCTGCGGGGATGGACGCACAGCTGGCGTGAGCACCGCGCGTGGGTGACTGTGGGGTAATCACAAACAACCGGGTGTACAGACCTACCTGTGCCGTGTTCACATCGTGTTTCAAGTCCATGTGGTGTTCATGATGTTCACTGGCGTTCCACTCGCTGCCTCACTTTCTCGGGGCCACAGAAACATCTTCCTCAGAGCACGCCCTTGTGTGAATGACTGTGAAGCAAATACTGGAGCTCGGGAATGTTCTGTGCAGCTAGGTGGACGTGGGGTATCAGTATGCAATGCCCCAAACAGTCATTCATTTCTTTTATAGTTGTGCTCAGCTTGACTGCTGGGATTACAGAAGTGCTATACGAAGTCCCCTTTCCTCAGCACATCGCTGCTTATCTCCGCAGCCCCTTCGGTCCCCAGAATGTTTCCTTCCTAGTGCCCAAGACCAGTTCAGCTCAGGACCTTCAAACCTTCTCTCCCTGCAGCTCCCATTACTCTTGCCTGTGCCCAGCTGACTGGACGTCCAGGAGGGAGAAGGCTCACCCACCCCCGGGCATTAAAGTGGGTAGGGCAGGCCTCTCCTCCTTCCAGCCCACCATGCTGGCACAGGTCAGGCATTTCCCCAACTTCATAAGGCACAGCCCACACCCAGCGACATCCAAGTCATTTCCACCCAAAAATGGAACAGGTGAAGAAGCAAGACCCCGGCCTTGTGAAAGGTGTGGTTGTGGGGGAAGGGCTGCCCCACAAGAACTATGGCCTGAGATGGAGCCACACAGCCCCAGTCTCCTGGAGCCACGACCAACAAGCCACTTCCACCGGCTCAACACAGGTTCTAAAGAGTCTGCAGGGTAGTGTAGGGTAAGGGTCTGAGCATGGCCGTTGGAAGGATCTGTCC
Source organism: Mellivora capensis (assembly GCA_004024625.1). Classification (NCBI taxonomy): domain Eukaryota; kingdom Metazoa; phylum Chordata; class Mammalia; order Carnivora; family Mustelidae; genus Mellivora; species Mellivora capensis. The sequence continues at coordinate 112,662 of PISX010003403.1, read as the reverse complement.
TAGGAGAAGGCTCTGCTGCTGGTAACAAGGCCCTGGCCAGGAGCTCACCTATGACTAAGGAAACGGCCCCTCTGGAGTAACTGTGTATGTGGCTCACCCAGCAGCCGGCTTGGGATCGACACAGAGTGCAACACACACACACGCGTTGCCTTTCCTTTCCCATTGTCATTTTCGAAAAAATCCATTGGTTTGCAGGATGGCTGCCATCAGCAAATGCAGATGGTCTACAACTACCCGAAGCCCGGGGACCCGGTGAAGGCAGGGGGTCGGCGGCCCCCGGAGAGCGCATGGGGCACCTGCTGAGTGGAAAGGAGCCCATGGAGAAGCGTGGGCCAGTGTCCTGACTCCAAGAGTGTGTGGTCTTAGAACATGTCCAGAGATTCCCTGACACCCCTTTCCAGGGGGAGGGGTGATTTCCGCCCTCATAAGTGTGGACTGGACTCACGGACTCACTTCTAATGAAGGGGATGCACCAGAAGGAATGGGCTGCCCCTTCCAAGATCGAGATGGAAAAGACCATGGATCCCATCTTCACTATCTCTCCCTCTCCACCCTCTCTCTGTGGGTCTCTCTGTCTTTCTCTGTCTCCCTCTCTCTTCCTTTGTGTCTCTTTTTGTCTTCATCTCCCTCTCTGTCTCTCTCTCTGTTACCGCCCCCCACCCAATCACCTGCTTGAGAGGAAGTCAGCTACTGTGTCACCGGGACCCTCAGCAGCCCTGAGAAGCCAGTGTGGTAAGAGCTCAAGCCTCCGACCAGGAGTCAGAGAGGACCTGAGCTGCCTCAAACACACACAAAAAATAAATAAATAAATAAATAGAAATATCCAGGCTATTTACTCAAAGAAAATCAGGACACCAAGGCAAAAGCATAGATGCGTGTCTATGTTTCTTGCAGCCTTGTTTACAACAGCCAAGTCACAGACACAGCCCAGGGGTCCACCGTAGATGAACAGGTAAAGAAGATGCGGTGTTCACACACACGGTCATGTTACTCAGCTGCGAAAACAAAGCTGGGATCTGCCATTTACGACCAAAGGCTTGCGTCCAGAGAGGGGAATGCCTCGTGGAGTAAGTCAGACCAAGAAAGAGAAATACCATCTGATCTCACTTACCTGTGGAATTAAAAAACAAACAAACAAAACAACAGACAAATAAACCAAAAGCAGAAACTGATCATCATACAGAGAATGAACTGATGTCTGCCAGAGAGGAGGGGATGGGCAGGATGGGTAAAGGGGGAGAGCTGTAGGCTTCCAGGTCCAGAATGAGTAAGTCACAGGAATAAAAGGCACAGCACAGGGAATAGAGTCTGTGGGACCTGAGTCGCACCGTACCCGGGTCGCACGGTGACGGCAAGCAGACACTTCCGGTGACACAGACTGGACTCATGAGGCCGTAGACCTCACGGAACTCTGCGTGCCAACCGTCCTTCAACCAAAAAGTCATGAACTCACACCCAGAAATTATGTTAAAAGCGTTACATTAATCCTATATTAACGATAATATGTGTAATTACATTACATATTACATTAAGTTGTACTTATAGAACTTATATTATTATATATTATACAAATTTTAAAAATACAAGATGCAATCATTACAGGACAGTCCTGAGCATGGACACCATGTCCGCACAGGAGACAGGTGCTCTTATTTCTGGGCGGCAGCGCGAGCCGTGGGCGGGCCGAGAGTACCCACGCCCAGCAGACTGGCTCATCGACCCCGTTTCCTCCTCTCCAGCATTGCGAGCAACCTTGGAACTTTGTCCACCAGCCATTACAAAGATACTGCACAAAGCATGTCCAGTGAGCACCAGGTCAGTCTGAAACCAGCTGGGGCTTAGGAGAAGCCCCGACAGTCTTTCGTCTTGGCTCTTGCTTATGGAGCAACTGTTTGCCTGCATGTGTGCCACTGGAGGAGGGGTGCGGGAGGGCTGGAGGACAGGGTCCAAGCCCTAAAGGCCACCATCTGAGCAGTGGACTTTCCCAAGTCACCTCACTTTCAAGGGTCTTAGCGCATCTGTAAATGCTGAAGCTAGTCATTGTGAGCATATGAGGACCAATGAACTTTCAAGTTCAGTGGGACTTATTTACATGTTCAGTGTTTGCATTCCCATAACATAACTTACTTCTTTTAAAAAAAATTACCATTTCCTCCTCCTCCACTGCTTTCCCTCCTCTTCCTCTGATAGAGGTTTCCTTGGAAGGATGAAGAGTCAGAAAATTGGATTTGCTGTGTCAGGGAGATAAAGCCCGGAAGTATCTGGTTTTTTTGCAAGGGCTTTGCTGCCCCTGTGGAACCCCACTGGCGTCACCTGGGAGAGAACACCACACAGAATGTGGTCTCTTCATTTAGCCAAGACAAAAGGTGTGCTAAAAAGGTCCACATCAAAAGGCATCAGATTACTAATCAGGCTAATGACCTGATAGGCAAATCCGCTAAATCTGAGGTCCTCATTGTGTTCTCACCCTGGACCACTTACTGAAGTCCTTTTGGCCTTTGGCTATTGAAATCCTGCTCATCACAAGGTGCCCCCAAGAAAGAGGCATTTGTTATTCCACCTTGTTCAAAGACTATCCCTGAATAGCTCCCAGGCTTTATTTCTCCTTTTCTTTAGGAAAAAAAAAAAAAAAAAGTGGGGAGGGGGGAGAAGAAAGAAGAGAAGAAAAGAAGAAGTAGCAGAAGAAGAAGAAGAAAAAAAAAAAAAGCCTTGGCTGAGTTAAATGGATTAACCACCTTTTCAGTGGGTGGGGGGAAGTGGGATTGAGTTGGGTCTTTATCCCCCTTGGAGGGTCTGCCCTGTAGCTTTTCAGATGTGCACATCCCTTTAATGACTTAATCACCTCATTAGCTGCCTTGCAGAGAGCATTGGTAAAGGCAAACCGGGCTGGCCTCTCCTTCCACTGTCCTCAAGTGATTAAGGGAGGATTCCAGGGAGAAGAGAAGCCCTTGGACTTTAAGATGCCAGAGATAAAGCACTGAGATAGAAAAACCAAAATAAACCCATTCATCAGGAAAGTGACTTCCTGTAAATCCTCCCTTTGAAACGTTAGGCTCAGAGGGGTGGGCCTCCACAAACCACCTTCCTGCCTCGGGCTTCTCAAGTGTCCCTTCTGCCACATTCTGTTCTATTTCTTTGGTTTATTTTTAAAGATTTTATAATTGTTCCCCTTCTCCCCTCTGCAGGTAAACCTCTCTCCACATGTGTTAGAAAAAGCCAGATTGTGAAGGGTAAGGCCTGAGAAGTAATAAATGAATCATTTCTTTGCTGAGTAATTTAAGATTCTAAATATGAAAATTGTCCTGGACTAACCCCAGGACTCCATCTCTCCCGACTGGGCGTCTGCGCAGGGGGAAATGCACGTGGATGTGAGGTGGAGGGGCTCCCGAGTGCGAGGCTGTCCTGCAGTCCTGGAGTTTACAATCCTTGTGAGCACCTGTGAGGTCTTGGTGGATGTGGTAGGGAAGTCACAAGTCGGATTGCGGCCATTTGAAAGGAGGCATAACCCCCAGAATGGCTGGGGGACAAGAGCACTCATCTTGCATTCTCTCCAGCACAGACCTGCATTCGAAAGGTATCTCTAAACAAGGTACTGTATAGTTCCTGACATTGTCCTTCTGACCACCTTGGAGAAGTAGGGCTTCTTGACAGAAGAAGCTGTGCTTCTTGTCCTAGGCCATGAAATAGAGGAAATGAGCACTACTTGGACCTAATTTCCTTTTGTTATCCCAGTGAGTGCTGATGGGTATTTGCTCTCTGGGAGAGTCAAGGCATTCTTCACTCACCTGAGACAAACAGTGTCCCAAGCTTCCCACATTATATGAGAATTGCTTTATGGCCATCTTCTGCACCACTGTAAGCTAGACTTCCATTTCAGATCATTCTTGAAGAGGAACATTTGCTGGTTCCAAGTCACAGAGTTGTCCCAAGAGTCCCAGTGTGGAGTAGAGGGAGCCCCAGGGCCATATTGTCTCCACCCATTTCCTCTCCAACTGTGATGAGAAACAGGTCCTTGGGAGCCCAGGAAGACACTCCGTCCTGGAAAGGCTGGAAGTTGTCTAGAAATGCTAAGAGCAATATTGAAGGCAACAGTCATTCATATTAGAGAATCACATCTACACCCAAGAAGGAGACCTAGCTCTCTATCTGCATCCCAAAGCCAGCTGGGCAACACTTCCGTGACTCAAGGAACAATGCCTTGTGTCCTCGTATTGATCAAGAAAGCCATTCCGTGCTGAACCCAGCCATCCCTCATGGGATCCCAAAGGGAAGAGTAGATGGAGAATATTCATGTGTCTTTAAAAACTTCACTAATTCCTGCATGCAGGGGAGCATGGAAAAGAAAGATAAAATCATCAAGTCCCAAGCACAAAAAATCCTGGCTCAGACCAATCTGAAAAACAAAAAGAAAACAGAAAAACAGAATGATCTTTCCATTTTCCAAAAGATCAGTTATTACTAATAATAGATACAGTTAAAGTAAAATTTAGTGATCATCTAGTCATATTCTGGGTGTACATACAAGTTTCTTGTCTATAAAACATGGGGTCTGAGATATTTGACCACATAGTCTTTGTTTCAAACTCCAAAAGTAGATCTCATCTTAAGAAAAAGTTATTTACTTATGATTTTACCAGGGACATGGGTAAATTTTTGATATCACTTAGTAACACTTAGAAAACTTAGCCCCTAGTCCAGTGTAGGATAGAGTACTGCCTGTGTCACATGCTCCCAGCCTCTAAGTCTGTCGTCGTTCCACACCCACCCTTGGTCTACGTGATGAGCTTGCCCTGAACTCAAAGGCAGACTGCTGAGGTGCACCTCAAATTGCTTTATTTTTCCCTTAAATGTTCTTCCATCAAGAATAGAAAAACGTCACATGTAGAAGAATCCCATATATTCTGTGCAGGAGCTTCTCCCTCGAGGGTTGAGGCGTAACTCCCCTCTTCCAATGGAGGTCTCTGCATAGTGACTGGTTTCCCAGGATTGAGTACGCAGAGAGGCAGGAGGAGGGCTGGTGTTCCAGTGGAGAAGCCTGCCCAACGTGACCGCAGCTGGATGGCCAAGTTTAACACCAACAGTGGCCAGTCATGTTGACAGAATGCAATGAAAGTTATTTCCACAGTCTTCCATCCAAGCACCCATGACCCCAGTCATGAGTATTCACAGGAGAAGCAGCAGAAGGCTTCAGTTGAGGGACATCTACAAAATAGTGGAACAGAAGTCCTCAGAAACCACCAAGGTCATCAAAACCAAATAGAGCTGTAGAAACTAACACAGCCTGAGAAGACCGGATGCCCTGACGCAATGCAATATTCTGGAGGAGATCCTGGGATAGGAAATGCACAGCAAGGAAAACTAAGGAAGTTCGAACAAAATGTGCGACTTCATAGATGGATAAGATACACATGCCGACTCATTAACGGGAACAAATGCACCAAGGTATGACAGCAGTAGAGAAGTCAGGGTCCAGGGTCTATAGGAATTGCATTCTTGTAACTTTCCTATGAATCTAAATGTATTCAAAATTTAAAGAGTCAAACTCTATGAAATGCGCTTTATTCAGGACCAAATAAATCTCTCACATGGGAGACTGGGCACTTTAGTTGTATTTGTCACCATCCCTTCACTGATGCCATCAACCCTCTGGTTTTACTAGACAATTCCAGTTCACTGCGCACGTGCCCCAGCACTGTCACCGAAGGGTGCACGTATGTGTCACCTTCTTGCAGCCACCGGCTGGTTTCTTAGGGCCTCTTCAAAGCACGGCTCCGAGAAGCCGTTCCCCTGCCCAGCGCTTTCAAATACAGAAGGCAGGTGCGTCCACACAGACCTTGTCAGGGCTGTGGTGCCGGGGTTAACGGGGTACAGCCCTGTCCTCATCCCACGCATCCTCTCCTGGCCACTGGGCACTCCCACCATCCCTCTCCTCAGGCAGCACGAGTCTCCCCTGGCTTCTCGGAGGGCAGGCTCTCCGGGTTTCCTCTGCCTTCCCTCTGCTCTTCCCTGTTTCTTCTGCTGGTTCATTCTCTTCTCTGACATCCAGTCACCACCGCAGGCATGTTATTACCAAAATAGAGTTACTATACACTTCTGAGCTGCCACCACCTCTCACCCGGAGTCTGACTGGCTCCCCAGCTCCCACACGGACGCCTTTCCCCAACACCACGGAGGCCGAGACTTCCTTCCGCAGACGACAGATTTTACACACGTAAGGAGATCACATCTTTCCCTCCTAACACATTCTATGCCTTCCTGCGGCCCTTAGACTCGAAACCCCAGTCCTCATCAAGCCTGGCCCTTCCTGACGTGCCCTTGTCATTCTGGCTCTTAATATCTTTCTACTTTATATGCCTTAACATATGCACACATACCGCGTTTCCATCCTTTCCACCCTGAAATTCGCTGTCTCCAGACCCAGTCCTGGCAGAGACCCTCCCTCGCCACTAGGGGGTCTCTGGACACCTGTCCCAAGCAGCCTCTGGGCTTGGTGTCACCGGCACCTCATGTCTCCAGGCTAGTGTGAGCCTTCAGCCCTTAGGACCCCAACGGTAAACTGTGTGCCCTTCTCATGGTCATTGCGTCACCTTCTGTAGACCATTTGCTTCTTCATATCGGATGCAATGGTCCTGAAATCAAGGGACATACCTCCCTATCTTCATGGCCCCAGGAGGGTCTTTGGGCAGGAGTTCAACTCACATGCTAAATGGATCAAATCATCCCCAAGGAACTACTCTTTTTTTTTTTTTTAAGATTTTATTTATTTATTTGTCAGAGAGGGAGAGTGAGCGAGAGAGCGAGCACAGGCAGACAGAGTGGCAGGCAGAGGCAGAGGGAGAAGTAGGCTCCCTGCTGAGCAAGGAGCCCAATGTGGGACTCGATCCCAGGATGCTGGGATCATGACCTGAGCCGAAGGCAGCTGCTCAACCAACTGAGCCACCCAGGCGTCCCGGAACTACTCCTTCTTAATACCCAATATCTGAAGGGAGAATGGACTTATAAATCCTGATTTTTTGTTTTTGTTTGTTTGTTTATTTTGTTTTATTTTTTTGCATCTGTTGTAGTGTGTGCTGTTGGTCTCACTCCATGGTAGCCTTAAGTTGCTGCCTCTTTTAAACCTCATTTCAGCAGATGAATAGTGATGGAGGGTTTGTTATTTTCTTTCAAATTGTGAATTTTCAGGAATTGAAGATGGTCTGCATCTGTGAAGCAAGAGGGCTTTTTTTTTAAGATTTTATTTATTTATTTGACAGACAGAGATTACAAGTAGGCAGAGAGGCAGGCAGAGAGAGAGGAGGAAGCAGGCTCCCCACTGAGCAGAGAGCCTGATGTGGGGCTCGATCCCAGGACCCTGAGATCATGACCTGAGCTGAAGGCAGAGGCTTTAACCCACTGAGACCCCCAGGCACCCCATGAGGGCTTTTGAAAGAGTCATAATAAGTGATGATATTTGCTGTTGAAATCATCTTAACACCAGGCAAGGGCTGAAACGAGTGCCAGGAAATGAATTCAACCAGGGAGCTATGTCACCACCAACCGACCCCGCCGAGTCCTGGGGCACCAGATGGAATCACCCGGTGATGCGGCCACAGGTCATCTCTTCTGTCTGAATGTGCTGGAACCACTGCGTCCTTTTGGGCTTCTGTTAGCATTCGGGAGGACACTTTCATCCTTGACTTCCATAAGATACCAAGAATTGGCTTAAAAGCAAGAGTGCCGCCAAGAAAGCTTTAAGATGAAAATGTATCTAAAGGGATTAAGGTGACCTATGGCGGGGAGGGGTCCCTGATTTAAAGGGAATCTGTATTTCTAGTGGTAAGGCAATACCTCTCCAAGGTCGCCCTATCCCCGGAGACCAGGAGGAGGCTTGGCTGGACCAGGGAAGCTAAATAAAGTTTTTCTTTCTGTGAGGTGCTCAGAGTGACACGGAAAAACCTGCTCCCCTTTGTTTCCTATTGAAGACCCTCGGAAAGGAATGCCCACACTTGTTTGGAGGGCTAACATCGGATGTGAAACAAGGGGCACGCCTCTGGGCCAGTCAACAGTGGGTGTATTCAATGCCTTTCCCGAGCTACATGGTGCGTGATGTAATTCCATTTTCTCCATGACCGCAGGAACGGGAAATCAGGTAATTAAATGTGAGAAGTCAGAGGCCGGGCTCGGGAGCCTTTTCTGCTCAGTTAGCTTTCCCAGTGCAGCTGTCCAGCCGTGGCCGCCCCAGAGGGCCTGGGAGGATGGCGGGCGGCACAAAGGCTCCAGGCTGCCGGGCGCACCGTGGAGCGGATACCGTCGTTGTCAGGATCCAGCAAGCCAGCCATGTCCTGCTCAAGTGTCACTACTTCCATCAACTTGAAAAGCTTCGGCGGGTGGGGCCCTGTCACAGGACACGCTTTATGCTCCGGGGCTCCATTGTCTGGGGGCAGATGGAGTAGCCCTGGGGGTGTGGCTGGAGCCCAAAACGGACAGGAAAGGGGGCAGGGCGTGGGGAGGGGGACTCAGCGGGGCAGAGAGGTGCTGGGTGGACGGGTCAGGCATTTCCACCAGGAGCTGACTTCCTCTGCTTTAGATGTGCTATTTTCAGGGATTTTTGGAGGACCCTATGGTGCTGGGTATCAGGTGCACACCTTGAAGATGAAGTGAGTCAGATACTAACTCTACTCAGGGTATTAGACCCAGGCCAGGGGATTTAGACCTCTGAGAGTACCCCATGAAAACGGCACCGGCGACAATTCTGAGCAGCTGGGGGCTGCAGCAGCATGGGGGGAGCCCACAGGCCGTGGATGGAGCTGCCCAGGGGGTGGCACGAGCCTCCCGTGGCCACGGATGGCTCCGGAAGGGCCCACCACCTGTTTGCTTGGATTGTGCTGGGTTTTAATATAAATAACTCTGTTTGACATTTCAATTTAGTTCTTACAGCTTTTAATACATTTTTATACTGTATTCTTCTACAGATCATTTACTTCTCAAGCTTTTGTGATAATAAGAACCATGATGGGAAAAAACGTTCTCATTTATGTGTAAATTTTGTTAACAGTGTAATCTACATAATTTTTTTATTCCAGAGTTGTTGTTTTTAAGTTGGCATTTTTACATTTTAGAAATGATCGACTATATTTCCTTTTTTTTTAAGCCATTAAATCGCTGAGTGATGTGACTTAATGATTTTCATTTTGAAATCAAATGCCTTCTGAGATGGATCAAAATGATGAGGAACAGATTCGGCCCCGGAGTAACGCACTGGTCAGTTTCGATTATATTTGCATTTAAAACACTACAGGGCAGTTTTACATAGGTTTAGTCTCACCACGATGGAAGCACGCTCCACCCCACTGTCCTTACTGAACAAGAGGCCACAGAAGGCCCACAGTGCTGCCGTGGCACCGCAGGCCAATTCCCAAGCCACAGCGGCCTTGAACAACGTTGATGAGCTGCTTGAAAGAGACCTGCTGCCCACTCTTCCTGGACTCCGGTTAAATTCTCTGACCTTCGCTTGCCAGGCTCTGCTCATGCCAGGCTTGAGCAGCACAGTCCAAGAGAGGGTCCCCACCTGTCACCTCCCCCAACCTGTCACCTCCCCTGTTGCTGGCCCTGGCAGGGGAATCTCTGGGTCCCTGGGTCATGCACATCTGGGCCACTTTATCCCATAGCTTGTTTCCACACCCATGTCACCTTCCCTCCTGGCCCTTGTAGACCTAGAAACCAAATCTCCAGATCTAGGCCCCAGTTCACCAAAGCCTCTGAAGTGTTTGTGGACAAGCTTAGCTGCTGCTTCCCCACTGCTCACGAAACTGTGAGGGTATATGCTCCCTCCAAACCCTGAACACAGCCATGGGTGGGAAAATAAGGAGAATTCCTTGGGGACCATCCAATTCAGAGAAAACATTTTGAACCCAGCCTCTATAATCCTTCTTGATGATCGGGCCTGGATTGATTTTGAATCTTTTACAATAGAGAAATAAAAGATAAAGCCTATTGCTTTCTTCTGCTGCACCCTGTTTCAGAGGTGGAAGGTTAGAGGTTGGGTCTCCCCCTTCGCAAGGGTCCATGGGGTCTTGGTGTCCGACAGGCTCCTTTCCCATGCTTGTGCACACGCACATGCCTGTGAGTGAAGGCCTTTGTGCAGGGTTGGAACCGAAAGCCAGTAAGGAGTGACTCTCTTTAAAAGACAAACAGACCTGCCTTCTGATACTGTTAATACAAAGTGTCAGCTGGGAGCTTGATTTCAGGGTTGATACATTTACTTGTTCCTGTTTGACTTGACACATCACAGCTGGGAGCCAAATTTGGTGGAGAAAACCGAATTTCGTGTCGTCCTGCCTGACATGAAGTCAGAACAGTTTGTTTATGAAATCTGTTTGAAATGTGCAGTTCTTGTTTTCAGTTGTTGTACATCGGAAGCCGAGGCTCACACGGCGTCGCTCAGAAAACCGAAGTAACACAGAAAGCACAGCGGAAAGCAGAAAGTGTGAATTCTCTGAAGGAATTCTGAATATGTATAATCTCCCCAATTCTTTTGCAAAACTGCCAGGAAATCATGTGATTTCACGCTCACCCGTGAAAATGCAAAGCAGGACCCAGAGCAAACACGCAGGTTTCTATTTAGAGCAGCTGCCCAAAATGATGCCTCTGTGGTTGTTTTCCCTGTTTATCCCAGAATCCCATGTTTGCTCACGTAGGAATGTTGTGGATAAGCGGCCGGATGAAGAGTTGTGAGGGAGGAAACCTCCACATGCTGTTTAGGACGTCGCTGCCTTTTTTTTTTTTTTTTTTTTTTTTTTTGGTGGGAGTGAATTTAGTTCTCAATATAAAGAAATAAAATCACAACTGTGCCTCGGGAGGTAACGGATAGACAGGAATTTCATTCTACAGCGTTAGCCTTGGAATCGGTTTTTAAACAGGTTTCCTATCTGCCTACCGATCTGAAAGGCGATTGAAGGAAAAAACCGTATGAAACCCCTGCTGTCCAAGAGTAGTGGGCCCAGCTCTGGCCCAACATTAGCTGGAGGAGACAGATGGACCAGGTACGCCCAGGAGGGCCCCTCCTGCCATGGCTGAGGACACCGTGTGCACACATCTAGGAAAGCTGAACAGGGCTGCAGGCACCGGCAGCGAGTGTGGGGCCACCTGACTCCATGTAGGGACCTGAGGTCCAGAGTAGGAACGCAATCCAAGAGGAGCAGGGCATTCAGTGAGCTCCAGTTTGGGTGTCTACGCCAATACGCCTGTGCTGTCTCCTTGGAACATTGCAAAACCACTGAGCAAAAGAAGGAGAGGTTAAATCTCCGTCTGTCCCAAGAGACGTCCTGAGAAATATGGGAATCTTCACGCCGAGGTCAAGTGTGCGGATGAAGAACACACGTGAACTTGTTCTCGTGCACTCTGAGTCCCCGCAGGTGCCCCAGCTCTGCGCGTGCGCATTTCCCGCACCCTGAGTGGGGGTGAAGAGCCCGCGCACAGTAGGGCACTTGGAGGCTTGGCGGCAGCCGATAGGCAGCGAATGGCTTTGATTCGTGACGTCCCACGCAGCCACGCGTGGTTTTACAGACCCGTTAAAGAAACACAAGAACAAGAAGCTTGAATGTTGACTCAACCTATCCATATTATTAAAAGCAGGTGCAGAATAGAAATGGGGTACTTTAAAATTAGGAATAATTTATGCTTGAAAACCCAAAATCAAATACTTCTTTGTTACTGATCTGCATACTAATAGGTACCTTAGTAGTTAATTACGACTTAGACATCCAATATATTCACTTTTTAATTCAATAACTTTATTGCTTTAAATGAGGTTAGTTATGCCAAGATAAAGCGATGCTATTTGCGAGGGTAAGTAAACAAATGTGGTCTAGCAGTGAATTTTTATTTATTTATTTATTTTTTCAAGTCTTTGAATGCCAATTTCCATCAATTGCAAGGCAAAATTCAGGCTTGAAATGCATATTTTCTTTCAAGATCCAACTTGATGGGCTATTTGGGAGAAATTCACGGAAAATGTTCACTCTAGAACAAGAAAGAAAAGACTGTCCTGACGCAGGTAGCAGGAGAAAGGTGCTTGTTCACCCTCGTCCCGGCGTCCCTTCCCACGCATGTCAAATCCAACCTAAGCTTTGTTACTGGGTTGCTAATGACCTTAAAAAAGGAAAAAACAAAAAAAGAAAAAAAATCTAACGTTATTTTAAAACAAGGTAATGCTCCGTGTCCAAGGGTTTGCCATGGCAGGAGGGCGTATACAATGTAAACCAAGCCACCACTGAAAACCCGCTCTCCTGGCAGTCATGGCCATGGGCCAGGGGTGGGCCCAGCCTCCCAGTGCTGCTCCTGCTGCACCTGCCATCAGGCAGTCCTGTGCCCTGGGATGCATTGATTCAAGGCCTCTCTGTGTCCCGCTGCTGGGTCCCCCACCTCTCTCTCAGTGTGACCACTTCTCTGGTGTCCTTACGCCCAATGGTTTACTGTCCATGCAAGACTCCGGGTGGGTGGAGTGGGAGAGTCCCAGGCCTCCTGGGAAGGACAGAGACTTGCGGTTGTCTCAGTCGGTGCTCTTTATTCTGGCCATTGCATAAATCAATGTGAGCCCCAACTGCTGGAGGTTGGAGGTCGACATTGGCATAGGATCAGGTAGGTGTTGGGATGAGTTGGCTGCCTGGGAGGTGGAGCAATTCTAGAACTTTCTGGGCCCCAGAACTCTGTCCTGTGCAAATTTGGCTCTGAGTCTTGTCCATCCCAAAGAGCACAGTGGCTACCCCGACCCTTTCCCAGACTGTGAACTCCTTCAGGGTGTGGTATAAGCTTTTTAGTTGGAAACTTCGCCTCCTTCCTTTTCCGCAAGGAGAAGTAGTTCAGCACAGCTCCTTCTCACCTCCTGGAGAGTCCCCAGCATCCCCAGGAATAGGGGACTTTCAGAGGGGCAGGGGTTGGCAGCAGATGGAGCCAACTGATAGCTCCCAAGGCCCCTGGACCCTGGACCTGTGAAATTTGGGGATGTCTACCAAGGGAAACCCCATAGGAAGCTTCACTTTCTGGACTTTTCCCTTGTGCAACCCCTTTCCAGGTCTGGGGAGGCATCTCAGAAAAGGCCATATGCTTTCACTAATTTAGAAAATGCAGTTACCTGTCTGCCTAAGTAGACCTCTGTCCTGTGCTATATAACCCTCAGGCCTCACCTAACCTGGGCTCCTCATGACCTGAGGTTTTCTTCACAGGCAACACGGGAACCAAACCCAGATGATTTTATGAAGGGCCTGTATCTCTCAGGCATCTGATATTATTATTTTACCCCTCACTGCTTGGAGAACACTTGGTGGTGAGCTTCTACATGACTTCGCTCTTGTACCCACGGATGTCTCTCTCCCTGGTGTAAAGCTTCCTTCCTGGGAGATTTTGGGCTCCTGATGCAATGGTTGAACAATGCGCTTGCGGATTCCTGATGTGAGTGACTGGCTCTCATGAGCCTGTCCAGGCTGGGCCAGCAGTCTCCTGGAACTGTCACTCAGCTATGGATTTGGGAAAAGCCACTCTGCTTGCCTCTGTCCATGGATTCTCATACAAGTGTCTAGGATTTCTCTCAGTCTTTCTGCTCCACAGCTGGGGTGGCTGTCTGTCCACTGCCTGTCTCACTACTGCCCCTCCCCCAGCCACCAGTGACCACCTAGACCACTCAGGAAGGGGACAGGGGACACCTAAGTTTAGCAATTGGCATATTGTGCTTACACGGTGGAGGGAGCGGTGCTCTCTTCTTGCCACAGGCTCATTAGCAGGAAGGTGAGGATGCTGGCGAGTGCACAGATGAGAGTCATTCTCCCCACCCCGTGGCGAGGGCCAGGTGGGCAAGGCTGTGCCTCTAGGGGAATCCCAGGTTCTGGACACTGACCTAGTTACTCTTCTTCTGCAGGTAGCTATGAGATCAGTGCGAAGGAAGCAAGCAAGAACAGCCAAGCTCGGGTCTGCCTTTCTTATACGAATATTTAATTGTGGAATCAGTGAAAGCTGAGAGGAACTCCCAAATCCGTGCCTGGTTGAGCTGGTATTTACATATCCTTCGATTTATTTACATAATTACTTGTATCCATTCTAATCTGCCTCTTCCTTCATGGCTGTCACTCAATCGATGATCTGGCATCCCTCTTTCCAAAGATACTATTTTCCTTTTAGAATAAGTACTTGAACCTCAAATTTTTTTCTGATGTACTGCTCATGCAATTTGAGGTGATTTTTGGAGCGATTTTGAGTGGAGAGTGGTTTTAAAATAAGGTTCAGAAAATATTGATAAGCTGTAGTTTTTAAATTCTATAGTAGCATTAAAATAAATCTAATTTAAAATTATGCAAGACTGGCATTAGAATTCAGAAACAGTGTGTGTCTGTGTGGCCAGAATATTTCGGATGCTTCAGCTGATAACCTGCGGTGTATTTACTTTCATTAGATTCTCTGATGTGCATTTAATTAAAAGGAGAGATGAGACGTGATCTCTGGCTTGTTTGTACGTTTGTTTGTTTTTATAAGTGGATCCTAACAGGATGTCTAAAAATATTAATTCAAGCCAAGCTGCTTTACTTCGGAACCAGCATACACTCGATGTCTAATATAGTAAACTGAAATTAATGGTGATTTTAAATTATCCTTATGAATCTATAGATATGTCTATAGAAAAAAAATTCTTTCTTATCCTGTGGTTTTCATTATTATGATTCCTTTTTCCTTTTTGCTTTCTGAACTCATCATGAAGATCACCCAAAATGACATCATAAAATATTCATTAGAATTTTCTCTGACCCAGACATATTTGGAAGGAGATAAAATATATAGTGAGGAATTCTCATCTGTGTGGTCGAACTGCTGCTTTCTGGAAGAAAAGTCCTTCTTCCAAACTGGACCTGATGACCCAAGGACCATCGTCCAGGGGGGGCAGCTGCCCTTGGCTGGGGGCAGGGATGGGAAGCACATTAACAAGATGACGTGTGTCTATCCCATCATTTGGCTCATCTTCCCAAATCACTATCAGCAGTTGTCAGGCTACTTTGGAACTACAGTTCCTGTGTTTGGAACCGGGAGCAAAGGCTCTAGTGGACATTCATCAAAGCGATTGCCGTGCCCGTATTGTTGTCAACAACAGAGTCGTCTGGTTTGCAGCCAAAGGGACCTCGAGGCCAGCGTCTAGGGCATCCAGCGTGCATTGTTCCATTTGTCTGCACATTGTGTATGTGAGAACGGCCTCTGCCCACGTGGTTCTCAAAAGAAGTGCACTGATCTTTTTATTTCACTTTTTAAACTTGAAATGTGTTCTAGGACTATACGTTTGTCTGAAAGCTTATACTATGCTCACCTTGATTCTGGCCCTCCCACTCCTCCTGCCTGTGGGAGAGTTGGCAGATGCGCATTTTCCTTATGTCCTGATTCAAATATAAGCCTGTCAGTGTGGGAGCCATGGGCACAGAGCTCAGAGCCGGGAGAAGCAAGTGGGAGTTCATCTGGGTCTGTGATCACGAGGGAGGCAGGACTGCTGGCCGTGCGGGCTCAGAGGACCTGTCCTCAGAAGGACTTCTGGGCACAGAATGGCAAAGCGATCTGAGCCAAGTATTCCATTTTACCCCAAACACATACTGACAGGTCAACTCATTTTCTGTTGGTGGAAAACTTCTCTTTGTAGGGTGGAAGAAATAAGAAAGACCGTGTGTACTCAAAGGTGCACAGTGCCATTATAATGTAAGTTTTTTCAGGAGGGGCCGATACTCAGCACACGCACGTTGCTGCGTTTCTGTGTTAGTGCTGGAGTCTGACCCACTGGCCGATGTCACTGAACTCTGGCCACCAAGGGCGGCCTTCCTTGTCCTGCGGCAGCCAATGCTGTCCATCAGCCACCCGCTGCTGCATCCCCCTGGCTTTGTCCTCGGGTCCCCACTGTGTCCAGGCAAACATCTGAGCTTTCTGAGGGAGGGAGTTTGCACAGGGTTTTCTGGGGAAGAGAGCCCACTTAATTGTTAACTCATTGTCTACACGTAGCATCTGTTGACATTAGTAATGTAATTGCAGTGATAATAAGCTCATTGACTCAGTGTGTAGGGAATAATCAGTCAGGACATCACATTTGTCTTGCTTTACTTGACGGCCCCGTCTTCCACACTGAATAGACAATGTGGGCGCGGCCATTGTTTCAAGGAAATGAAGCGGCACGAAGCTCTCTGCCCTTTCCTCCCTCCCCGCCCGTCGCCCCTCTCCCCTGCCAGGAGTGGGGGTGGGGGAGGTGCCTGCCACCTCTGTTGGTGGACGATGCTTTTCAGAAGAAGCTTGGACACAGCGTCTGCAGGGCCCCCTGGTTCTGGACTCAGAGCATCCCTGGCGCCAATGATAGGTGCCTCTGACTCTGATCACAGGAAGACCCGGGAGCGGCGGGGCTGGAGGTAAATGTCAGCTTTAAGAAGCACAGGACTGACAGGAGAGGCAGGTTGCTGCTCCGGGTCAGCTGCCAGATGCCTGCATTTTCCCTCCAGAACTCCGTGTGCAAAGCATAATGCAAACTCCGTGATGGGAGGTTGGCTTACAGCGGCAGAAGATACACACGAGCTGGGGGAGAAAGGTTCAAACAAACACAGTAGAAAATACGTTTCACCGTTCCTCTCTCTTCCCTCTCCAACTTCATCTGAACCACTTGCTCCTTCCCAGGAGTGGACCCTCAGCCTCCCACTAGTCAGTGCCTGCGGCCCCATGGGGTGGCCTGTCTGGAGGGAGAGGGACCCAGGGCTCAGCCCGTGTCACCTGCCTGCCGGCTGCAGGCTCTGGGGCTCTCTGCCCTGAGTTTTCTCCAGGTGACTTCAAGAGACAGGAAGTTCAATCTACTTTCCTTAACACTGATCAGTTCAGACAGCAAATTTAGTTCATCAAAGTCCAACCCTCAGCCAAAGTTCATCACTGCAGTTTCCATCCCTTCTTGTTCCCTCTCAGGAACACACACATGCACACGTGCGCACACACACACACACACGAAACAGTGACGATGTGAAGTAAGACCCTTATCCTTAGGGTTCATTGTCCAAGCTGTCCCTGTCCTTGTGACAGAAGAGAGACTGAAACATGACTTGCTTTCCCCCTGTGTTTGCTCCCAGCCGCAGAGTGGGAAACGCTGCTCCCAGCTCATTAGAAGTCTAATTCCCTCCCGCTCCCAGCTGGCCCTTTCTGCCAACTCAGAAACATGGGAAACTTTGTTATTAGTTTGATCTTCTACTTGTTCCTGTGACCAAATGCACATTTTGGGAGCAGTAGTAAGCCTGAAACCATATAGTAGCTTTGCATAGACCTACAGATGTAGCCACGTGACTCTGTGTGTGTGTGTGTGTGTGTGTGTGTGTGTGTGATATGAATTATACGTAGGTGCTCATTGGCAGGAAGATATTGTTTAAAACTTCAGTCCTCTAGGCTTAAATCCCATATCACTAGCGCATCATAAACAGTGTCAGAAATATTAATACAGCCTGAAATTCTACCGTAAGTTCCTTACAATAAGACCCTGCAAGACTGCTTCACGTCAAGTGTTGTTGGACATTTAAGCAAGGGCACGTGAAGCCCACTCCCTCTCCCACTCCCTCTCCCAGGGAGAGGGATTCTGTACCTCCAAGGAAGGAAGTGAACAGCAGTAAAAGAATACTATGTTCTCAACATGCCCTGCTCACGGTATTGTTACTACCATTAAAAATAATAATAATAAGCCTTAACTAAAGCTTAAATAATTTCCTGAAGATTTGGAGAGTCAACAGTGACCTCGGAGACTGACATGGAAGGGGGATTTGGAATGTGTAATTTAAATTCTTGCAATATTTGTCAGCTCCTGGTAGATTAAGTCCATGGTCCCCAATTCTGATAGGTTTCCACTCTGATGGGGAGGAAAGCCTAAATATGATATTTAATAGTTCAAGGCAGGATATTGACCAGATGCCTGTCATGGAGTCTTCAGTCATCCTTTAAGCATAGGGCGGTCAGGATCAGACAGTCAGTAATTTGTCTTTCCAAGTTCAACACACATTGAATTAAAAACAGACAAAAGACTGGGCATACACTTCTCACCTGCTGCTCAGAAATGTACACGGCCAGAGCAGGGGCTGTAATGGTTTATTATGTCAGGCGGATCCATCACTCAGCGGTGGGTGTCGCTGCTGAGTCTTTGGAGGGCCACGGAAGGAGCTTATTTTAAGACCTTGAACAAATAAAAAGTTCCCTAAAATAAAAGACTATATTCTAAGCTTAGTGAATCCAAACACAAGCTAATATTAAAGCAAATAGTGGTAACAAAGAAGAAGTTTATCCTTCCCTACTTGATTGCTTGCCTTCATGGAACTCATCCTTCAACAAAGTGTCGGATGTGGGGGTGCCTGCGTGGCTCAGTCAATTGAGCATGATTTCTGCTTAGGTCTTGACCTCGGGGTCTTGGGTCGGAGCCTCAAGTCAGGCTCCATGCTCAGTGGGGAGTCTGCTTGAGATTCTCTCCCTCTGCTCTTCCCCCCTCCCCTCTCCTGAATCCAGTCTCTCTCTCTCAAAAACATTAAATCTAAAACAAACAAAAAAAGTGTCGGATGCATATGAAGTTATTTTGAAGCCAGTCTGTGCCTTTAGGGTGTTGGTGACAAGTGTCTATTATGGAAGTTCCTTTTAAGGAGTCTATAAAAACGCAAAGAGGTTAAAGTTGATAAAGTAACAAGTATTTTAGCTAAAAAACAGTGCATATTAAGAAAATGTAAAAGCAGTTACAATTTAATTAGAACTGTTAGCAGTGTTGTGTCACTACCGCTATTATAGTGAGATATATTTTCTAAAATCCTTAGGTTTCTAAACAAATGCATGCCTGTAATCTGGCACTGAATCTGCAAACCTGTTCTCAGGTGGGTTTTGTGTTGTTTTGTGTTTTGTTTTATACTTGATAGGATGCTGAGTTTGGAAGAGTGGGGGCAGGAGAGGATGCATTTCTTGTTACATTTTGTCATTAGACAGTGCTTGTTTGATGGGATCAAGACCAGTGTAGGACACAAAGGAGGTGCCTTTTCTCAATTTCAGGACCCTAGAGGAAGTTTTTGAAACTGAACTGAAGCACAAACCTCAAGGGGCCTCTTGAGAGGAAAGGAAGACTTCAATGGAGGTGTGTGTGTGTGTGTGTGTGCGCTAAATGGGCAGGATTCCAGGGCACTGGCTCTAGACCCCATCCACCACTGTAGCAAAAGGCAAAAGGACTTTCCTTTCTCCTCTTCCTCTTCCTTCCCCTCTTTCCCTCCTTCTACCCTTTCTCCACCTCCTTCTTCCCCCCCCACTCCTCTTCCTTTCCCCCTTCTCTTAGTGCCCCTCTCCCTTTCCTCCTCCCCCCTCTCCCTCCTCCCCTGCCTCCCATTCCTCCCCTTCTTCCTCTTCTTTCCCTCCCTCCCCCACTTTCCCTTCCCCTTTTCCCTCTTCTTATCTTCTTCCTCCTCCTTCTTTGTTAATCTATGCTGCTATTTTTTTGTACTGTAATATCTCAACAAGGTTTCAACATACAAACAAATAAATACTTTTAAAACCACTGTCCTAGAGCAACTTTAGGAAAAACTAGGACCATTGCAAATCTAGAGAGTAATTTGATTCCCTTTGAATATAGGGGACTGGATACAACAGCCAAAATGAGCTTTTGAGTTACATGAGAACCTAAAGTTCCCCATCTGGATTGCTGATTCCCTCTAGGGAATAAAAGACGGCCTAAAGGAATAGTTTGGGGTCTGAAAAGGCTCCCGTGTTCATCACTGCTTTTGGGAACTCAAGGTTTGAGGAAGAGGACCCTGAAATAGGGGAAAATGTTGCTGGGATCCCAGCTTCATCTAGACCCTTCCCTAACCACTAGTCTGTGGAACCCAGGAACTTCTCAGGTGCCATATCCCCCAGGGTTATATTTTTTTGAATAAATTATGCATCAGAGACAGCTAGAATTCCCAAGGAAATTACAATATATTTAGTACCTCAGTAGGAATAAAAGAGAAAGGAGTTCTTCTAGTCACCTTGGATTAGAGTAGATGCCTTAGTCTTACTTAGATCAGGAAAGACTTGCTTCAGCAGTGAGGACAATTAGAGACATGTTGTTAACTGAGATTTTATTTCAACAGCTTTTGAACACACAGCTCCATGAATTTGAAACCCAATATGACTATGATTTAATAAAATTATGAATAAAATTATTATGAAAATTGCTAATATCAACAAAGACATATATGTTGCCCATATGAATATTCTTGAAGTAGGCAGACGGTTAAAATTAAAGATGGCAATCTGGCCTCAAATCTCTTACTAGTTTGCTCACTTCCTTGTGTCTCTCTTTCCTCTCTAAAATGGGGGGGAAGTAGGAATAACATCCACTTTCAAGGTGTCCCACCCATGCATGCGCCCATTTATTTAATAGCATTTATTATTTCCTTCTGCTTGCTATGCTTACTCCATTCTAAGCACTTTGATTGGACTCTGTTATTTAATAAAATACATGAAAGTATGTTTTACAGAGGCAGGGTAGGTGCAAGAAAGCAGTGGCTTGTTAATATTACTTTTTAAATATTTACTTCTTGTCTATCTTCATTTATACTTGATGTATTGAAAAACAAAATTTGATAAAACACGGAAGTGACATAACCTTCTTTTAAGTAGAATTACACCTTAAAAGCCCCAAATAAATGGCTTTCCATCTTAATTTTCACTCTCCTTTACCATCTTGGCAAAGTCAAGTATGTGGGATATCAGTCTTTATTGTAAAGAAGCTCAAACCGATGTCTAACCTAGATCCAAACTTTTCCAACAAAAGTCAAATCATCTGTTAGATTTTGACGGAATTGATGAACATCTTTCAAACACAAGCATGGAGATTAAAGTCCTATGGGGAAGATCAGAGAGAGAGAATTCCTTGATTTGTGAGCAAGGACCTCCTCAGCGCTATCACATGTAATAATTTTGGCTATTTAATCAAGGTTTTATAAGTCCAAATTTAAAAAGTTGTAACTGCACACTTTGGAATTAATTCTGAAACCCCTTTTCAGTGGAACTATGGTCTCAGGCACTGACCAGTTAGAAGAAAGAGCAGCAAGAAGAAAAAGTCAGACTCCAGAACAAGAATGCCGTATGTACCTCCACCAATAATACCGAAATCCGAAAAGATTGCCTTAAGTTCTTTCCTTCGAATCTATGGTGTATTACAGTAGAGGTAACCTTATTTTCAGGGTCTCCAGTTCCCCAAGGGAAGAAAAAACGGGGCAGTCAGAGTTGCCATGCCCAGAGCCTTTGATGTGCAGCTCTTGGAACCATGAGTGTGCTGGTGTCCAGTGCCCGCTTCTGCAAGGAAAGACGACTCCGATGGGTCACTGGAACCCGCGTCCTTGTGAGCAATGCTCTATGGCTGTGTACCATTCAGTCAACTCTCCTGAATCTCAGGGCCTTCACAAATGACACAGGTAGAGGTCACTGCCTTTCAGGATGTGCTGAGCGTGAAATCGAACGATGTAGAATCCCACATCAGTGTCCAGCTGGCACTGTGCTTCCTGTCCTTTCCTGGCCTTCTCCAGTGCTTGGCCAGGCTGCTTTCCCATAGCTTTGCCTTGAATATTCTGCTCAAACAACTTAATGTTATTTTCTATCATTCAACGCCTGGGATTTTATTCAAAAGGAACCTTGAGGATTATTTTGGGTGGTTAGAGAGACTAATAAAATGCTTGGCAGGTGGTTGAGTGTTGTGGTGAGCTAATGTCTCGAAAGTCTTTCAAGGGGGGCAGAAATGATTCCCGAGAATATGCATAGTGTTTCAAATAGGCATCAGCAGTAATTGGGTGTGCAGGAATTTTATCTGATTATACAATGTGATTACAAATTCTGACATCACAATTATAAAGAGAACCTGTTATTATTTTTAAAGAAAGTTTGTATTTTTTTCTTACATATCTACAATTTCTTTCTTTTAAATTTCTTGACAATAAAATTCAGGTAATGAGAATGTTCTTGTAAAAAAGGGACTGTTGGGACTACGGGGTGGTAAAACTTTATTCAAATTCATTACAAAGCTCTAAAGTACAAGGCATTCTACTTTAACATTTATTGAGTAGACTTTTCTGGTGTGTGTGTGGGGGGAGGGGGAAGTGTGGGGCTCTCCTTAGACAAAGAAAACAAACAAACTAAACACAGCTTCCCCTTCCTCTGGCGTGTATAAAATAGCGACATGAAAGGGTGCCGGGATCACCACGTTCGGTGCTGCTGGACGGCGGGTGACGATGGCAGGGGACTAAAGGAAGCTTGGGGATGGCCCCGTGCGGCCACTGCCTTTCTCCACGAAGTCCAAGGGGGAGGAGCACAGAGAGGGCTGATAACGGTGCCCCCAATCGGGAGATGGAAAGAGAGAGGATACCGCAGCAGCGACGAGTCCAGTCCCGTGGTCCGCGGCTCGTGTACACACCCACCCAAGCCCGCCAGCTGTGGACCGCAGAGAGCAGAGCTGGCTCCGTGGCCCACATGCTCTGGGAGCTGGGAGAGTCTGTGCACCTGGCTGTGCAGTGCATCATAGAAATAAAAGGACCATCTTTCTGCTTCTGGCACATCGCGCTGTCCTGAAACTGGCTTCTCTTGGGCCATGTGGCCTGGTAATGTCCATAAAGGCGGCTCCTCCAAGGGGGCTTCTCACCACCGAGTCCCCTTGCCACCCTGCACGTGTCTGAGCCCACCTGGCCTGCTGTCCCCACTTCCTGATCATTCATCTGTCTCCCACTGTGGCCTCCAGTGGCCCCCAGCAGAGGTGAGCCCTGCTTGCCTTCTCTTTGCTGTCCCAGCAGCATGGGGTTCTTCTTGACAAGCCACCAGGGCCTCTGTCACGTGTTTGAGGGAAGGCTGGTTTCCAGACGATGCCACAGTACAAGGTAGACGATGACGGCACCGTGAAGTGTAATCGGTTTTAGAGTTCCGAATAACATGGCTATCAGCACGTTGCAGCACATTTGGAACCAGCCAGAACCAGAGAACAGGGCTGCCGAGGGAGCACTGCCTCCTGCCAGCTCACAGCTGGGCTGCAGCCTGTTCCGAGGTCATGGCCCGTGGCAGCAGGACCTCCCCTCGCTGGGAATGGGGTGAGCTCAGAGCCTCTGTCTCCAGCAGTGTATCCTCTATCTCCTCAGATGCCCCTAAGGTCTATCTCTGTCCATATTCTGCTACCCAATTGCTTTTTCTCACCGTTGTAATCGTAGTCAGTGTCTCTTTGCAACGAATCCCCCTAAACTCTGTGTTGTCTTCCAGGGCAAGACATACACTCCCCAGCACATGCTGGCCATCTTGCCCTGTGGGTTCAGTCAAAGCCCAGCTGAATGCATAATCCCCTCTCTCTGCTGTCTTTCCTTTCTGGGTCTCCTGTTCCCCACTTTAAGCACACACAAATGCTAAAAGCTTTGAGGCCATCCTGCCTCCCCTTCTTCCTTCTCCCCAAAGCCCTGTGTGTTGAGTTCCTCTGCTTATGCTCTCTCAGTAAGGCCCCTGGGCCACGGGGACGGCTTCCTGCACAGGTCCAGGCAATGATTTTTTGAATGTTTCCTAAGATGCACCTATGATTGTCCTCTGGGAAAAGCCCCCTTAAGTTTTACATTCTTAACTAGATTTTCTGATTGATGTGAGGGCAGGGGGAGAAGCTATTTGCACAGGAGAGAGTGATCAAGGCTCGGTCCCAGTACCCGCTGAAGGACTAGGTTGCTGAAGTGGCCCCTGGGGCAGGCAGGGCTCACGGAAGACTCTCCGTGTCCGTCACCACCACGGGCTTCCCTGAGTGCGCCTTCCCTGTGGCGACTCTGAGCAGGCCCACCACCCAGATTTCCAGCGGAAGGATGCGAGGCTGTGCTTGGTCCTCATGTCATTGATTCCCCTCATCTCCCAAGATCCTGAGCCAAGACCACAGGGCAGACCTCTTTCCTTCCTCATATCTGTGATCCCCACAACTTGTGATTCCTTCTGCCTCTCTGATGAGTCCTTCCAAGTCCCAGTCTCCCTCACGTTTCCTAGGTTCTCCCTGTGTCCTGTCCTCCCTATCACAGGCACAGGCTCAGGGTCGTGGCCATGTGCCTCTCTACATGCAGGTGATGGCAAGTTACCATATCTGCCCATACTGTTTGCCCTTGCTCTGGACTCACAATTCAAATTCCTAGAGGTTTTTCTGGAAATGCCCCACCTTCTACCAATCCCTGGAGCTTGGTCTGCACCCTGTACTTAGGATTTGAGTGAATAGAACCACACCCTCCTTGTTCCTAAGAGACGTTTCAGACATTGACAAGGGGTGTCACTATTTGTGATTGTCCAAACAGAAGGTGAATTAAACTTGAACTAGAGTTACTGAACCCAAAGCGGACGAATCCAGCCGCCATGTAGCAATTGTGGAGTCGGAATCTTGACAGAGCTTGATCTTAGGGGTGGCATTGGGCAGTTCTGGCTGAGACAAAACAGTGGATCTGTTCACACAAAAATGTGCACATTTCTGAAGACGCACTTATGATAGAACAGACCACATCCAGGCAAACTTACAAGTTATGTGGTTTTGTAGTATTTTACTATCACTGATAAATGCGTATTTAATTTAAAATACAGTCAGCACACAAAAGGAGGAAGTTAGGCTCATAAACAAAGAGCAGCATATGTTAAAGTGACAGCAGGGTGAGGATGTGTTCTTTCCTCTTCATGAGGAGGGTTTGGGTGAGGCTAAAGCAAGGACACCGGAGGCTTCCCTGCAGGTGTCCCATGCCCAGAGCCCAGCACGGGAAACTCCCCATGGTGCCCTTGGAATCACTTCCTCAGATGCATTCACAAAGAGCCAGCAAGTGTGACATTAAATTAGGAACCGTGGATGGAAATCCAATACAATGCATCTCTACCCTTAAGGCTCCGGAGATAATGAATGACTGAATCACAAATGGACAGCACCTTCTGGATCACGTGGGAAGCTTGGGTTTCCAGGTGAGATTCGAAATGTCACCCCACTGACAAGGGCACTCCTGACACCGACTCGGCATTCCCTGCCTGGCAGACGCTGAGCTCCCTCCACTCACTGGTCCACAACGACCTGAGCTCTGATGGGGGCACTGCGAGGTCCAGGTCAGAGGAGACACAGCTGGCTCAAGGTCACAGGCAGAGAAATGGTCCCAGGGGTCCTAGGGAAATTTGGGCCCCTTGAGCTCAGTGGCCATAGAGCAGTCTTGGCCAATATCCATGACCTTGGGAAGACAGTTTTCATCCTTGAAACTCAGTTTTCAGATCTGCAAAATGGGGAGAGCATCTCACTGTGGCAAGTGGGAATCTTGTGGCACAGACGTGAAGACCCCAGCTCAGCACATTCAGTCTGAACTCAGGACACTCAGTTTCCCTCCACTTCCCACAGTCCTGAACAGATATTCGAGTGTGATGATGTCAAACAAATCCTGAAGCTCCAGCAGAATGTATATGTAGTTGACAGCCTAAAACTATTCAGCATCCTAATTATACATGGGAACAAAAAAGACATGGATCACTTTCCATTTAATTTATTTGCACTAATTTTTATAATTTCCACATCCACATTATGAGGTAGGTATTATCGTCTCAGCGGAAAAAAATGAATTTGAGAGATTACACGTTGAGAGTCAGTTCCCAGTCACTGAACGTGTGACAGGAGTGTCCACACTATCAGGTGTGCGCAACACTTCAGCAACTAGCTCCATTGCACACAGCTCTGTATTTGAATACACTTTCCTTTAAAGCAAATCATAAAAGAACCCCTTACCCACAGGTACTTAGAAAAGCACAAACATGAGAGCGCATGGCTGGATGTTCCGGGACCAAGACAGTATGGGAAGGCAGTGCCTGTGGGCCAGCAGAGACGAACCCCCGTGCCCGCCGCTTGTGTCTGTCTCCTACTTACTTATCCACACCCTGGGATTACTTGGTTGGGGTCTTCTGTTGGGGAATCCACATACAAAAGGTAGATTTTACTACAGGAATCATGTAGGGTACTCTGGTTTACATATACCCCAATATTTAAGGTCCACCTTTCCACCTTTGAAATGCACATGATTGGGAAAATGAGAGAAGTCATGAGACTGACCGCATCATCCCAGGCAGGTGAATGGTCAATCGTTCTGAAAATGAAAAATGCGTCACAGAGGGCACAGACGCAATTTAAGTCAAAAGTAGGAAAGTTCCATTTTCTGAGTCACATCTCTATTGCGTGGATATGGTCAGGGTTGCTTTATGCCGTGCTCCTGTGGGCCCCGGGATGAAGAACACACGTGTGGGGACGGCTCCGTGCCCCGGCTCCGGCACCCCGGCGCCCATCCCGCACCCCACAGTATTCCTGTGAAACAGAACATTCCCCCATGATGGGAGTGGCCTGTCGCTGTGCCTTCCAGCGCAGAAGCCTGTAGCCACAAGAGCTCTTTTTTTTTTTTTAATTGAGGAAACACACACATAACCCATCATGTAACACTACAATCATTCTCAAGGGCACAGTTCAGTGGCACTGAGTGCGCATGTCACTGTGGTGTCACCGCCAGGACCAGCCGCGTCCAGACGTGTTTTCATCTTGTAAAACTGAGAGCCCGTTCCCCATTATACCACGGCTCCAGGTACCTCCTGGAAGCGTCCTTGTATGACTTTGTCCTCTTGCGCCTGGCTTATCTCCCTCAACACGCCGTCCTCAAGCTTCATCTGCGTCATGCAGCTCAGAGCTCCTTCCCTTTTGATGCTCAAGGGTATTCCGCGGCATGGACAGGCTCTGTCACTTTGTCCTTCCATCTGCAGCTGGAAACACAGGCTGATTCCACCTTTCAGTGACAACGAGTCATGCTGCTGTGCACACAAGAGCACAGATATCTTTCTGAGACCCAAGGAACTCAATTTTCAATTTCATTTGATTTTCACGAATTTAAATGTAAGTAGCCACAGGTGGCTGGTGGCTACCCTATTGGGTCACGGAGCTCTGAGTTACTAGTCTGTCAGCTCTCGTGTCCACCTTACGGGGAGAAACAGGAAGATAAGAGAGTTCAGCATCTTTATTCCAGGTCTGGTCTCCTGCTCACCTGGCTGATGGCACCTTGAGTTGTACAGAGGTGCTGGGAAAGGAGGGACGCTGGGACCATCATGGACACACCATCGAGTGCACGGTGTTGCTCTGGGTGTGGTAAAACACTTCTGTTTTCAGCTTATTTTCTACCTGAACAATCAAAAACCTCAACGTTTGGGCCTGTCCTCTGTCTAGTGAATGGAATACCAGCCCCTGCTCCGCCATTAGGATCAATATCCCAGCCATTATACTGGCCAAAGAGGCAGCAAATCACATTTACGTGGATTGTCAGCCTCATTATTATAAGCAGATGGCAGCTTGTGCACTACAATGCAGGCCCGAAAAGACTGACATTATTTCAAATTAAAATCTATAATGCTAATACACATCTCCAAGTCTTTGTGAGGCTTGAGTGCATTAATCTTCTGAATGATTTGCTGATGTGCTTGCTGCTCTGGCTGTTTTCACATGAGTGGAGCTAAAAGGAGGGCTTTTAACTGAGAATGGTTAACATTTTATTCATACAGATTGATAAAAGCCAACATGCAATTTTCTTTACTAGTAGCTCCCTAATAGGAATTAATGGAGATTTTAAAGAGAAATTCCAAGTTCAGGGGACCCAGAAAGAAATACTCCAGCCAAGGGAGAGGCAATGTCACGCCCCGTGCCGACCACAACTTCATCAGATTTTATATTCATTTAACACGCTGCTGCGAGTCTTCTTGGAGCTGAAGGTAGAACCGAAAATACTGCAAAGCACAGCTGTAAGAGGAGCATTGGTTTGAACCGGGTTTTTTGCAAGCAAGTCTGGAATTTTTGCTTTCCAACTGAAACAGAAGATGAAGAAGAGTTTTCATGGAGAGGTTGGGTGCTATTTGTAAGTCCTCTGTGAAAGGCAGCACTTCATGCTTTCAAAGCCAGCGTTCTCTGAAACCCTAACCCCATACAAGTTAACCTTTCTCTTACAAAGTGATACATGGGCTCTATTCACAAAGCATTTGAACAAATGAAAGTTTAACAACTGATGGTTTGTATATTCCACTTGTTTTCCCAATGTGTTCTAAAATTTAAAATCGTTAAAATATGTGTAGAATCATCATAGTGTGTAGACTGTTCAGATACAAAAACTATTTTTTTCTTTTTTAATATTTAAGGTGACTTAGTTGCCATAGGGCACAACCACTTGAACACATTTATAACCAAAAATGGGAATATTTTCCTAATAGACTAAAATCTATATTTTAAACAAGAACTTTTAAATAATATATATATATATATATTATTTTTTTTAGTATAGAAGAGAGTCTTTAAAAATAGGAAAGTATGGGGCACCTGGGTGGCTCAGTCGGTTAAAGCCTCTGCCTTCAGCTCAGGTCATGATCCCAGGGTCCTGGGATCTAGCCCCGCATGGGGCTCACTGCTCAGCAAACAGCCTGCTTCCTCCTCTCTCTCTCTGCCTGCCTCTCTGCCTACTTGAGATCTCTGTCTGTCAAATAAATAAAAAAATCTTTAAATAAAAATAAAAATAGGAAAGTGTTCAAGGCATTGCTTATTGGCTAGGATAATAAGGAGGTGGTAGAATTATGGGCTTGAAATGACATTTGCACTGAAAAGATTCCAATTAATTAAAACAAAATATCTACCAAGTCAGGTCAGAACCAAAGAGATGCAATCCACTAGAAGAGTTTGTTCAAAGATGCTCATAAGATAAGCTTGCTTGTCCATATTCCTATTAAAAATGTTAATTATACACCCCATCCAATAAAAACAAGTGAGGTAATGTCTTGTTTATCCAATAACCCAAATGTTGGCAAGCCAGTGACCCAGAGCTTAGCCACAAAACCTCACAGAGGCAACCCGGGCCTCAGATCTACGGCATTAACCGAGTCCTTGCACATAACTCTGCCACAAGAATCAATCATGGAGTTTCAGAAAATAAAGAACTTTAGAGATCGTTTACTTTGACCCTCTCATATTCAAGCAAGAAGCCTGGGTCCTGGCACATCACGTGTGTTACTGGACGATGGTTTGGGTCACACAGAGCAGGGGTTCTGGAAGCCCGTCTTCATGTTGTGTTGAGGGAATGGCTGTGGATTAGGGAGAATGTGCTGGGCAGAATCTCCAGGTGGCCACAATTCCCTCCCCATGTGCCCTGTGGAACTCCTCTCTTTGTGGGTGGACAGCACTAAACAGGACAGCATGTCACTCCCCTTGAGTTCCTTTTCTGGCACTTCCACAACAAAGCACCACACACTGGGAGGCTGGAACAAAGACAACAATCGTCTCGTGGTTCTGGAGGCTGGAAATCTAAGGTTGAGGTGAAGCAGTTGGCTTCTTCTGAGGCTGCGAGTATAGTCTGTTCCAGCCCACTCTCCTGGTTTCTGCTGATTTTGTTGCAGTCTCCGGTGTTCTGTGGCTGCTAGAAGCACCCGCCTCCTCTGTGTCTTCAGGTTCACATGGCTTTCTCCCTGAGCATCTGTGCAGGGGCTCCAATCCCCCCCTTTAGAAGGACACCAGTCATACTGGTTTAGGGTCTAACCTTAATGACCTCACCCTAACCACACCTGCAAAAACCCTATTTCCAAATAAGATTATATTCACAGGTCTGGGGGTTAGGACCTGAACATATACATATATTACATATACATATATTATTTTGAAACAATTCAACCTATAAAACTCATGATTATTGGCAAATGTAAAGGGATTCTGCAATTTGAATTTTCAATATTCAAAAGGCAGATTATCTTTTTTTTTTTAAAGATTTTATTTATTTGTCAGATAGAGTGAGCACAGGCAGACAGAGTGGCAGGCAGAGGCAGAGGCAGAAGCAGGCTCCCTGCTGAGCAAGGAGCCCAACGTGGGACTCGATCCCAGGACACTGGGATCATGACCTGAGCCGAAGGCAGCTGCCCAACCAACTGAGCTACCCAGGCATCCCAAAAGGCAGATTATCTTGGTGCAAGTCCTTTAATTTTTTTGTGTGAGTCCTTTGTGTGAGTCCTTTAAAGCAAGGCCTATAGGTGAGAGGCTCCAAGCAGCAGGTGTCTCCTTTCCCCTTAAAGAAGAGGAGGGAGTGGAGCTACAGAGAACCGTAGGCAGCCTCCAGGCTTGGAGGCTCCATCCCACAGAACAAGAAAACCGATTCTGCCCTGTCCCACCAGCCTTTTGACTGCAGCCCAGGCAACCATGAGCAGAGGGCCCAGGTTCCTGACCTCCTGACACTGAGGTAACAAATGTTTATGATTTTAAGACAGTTTGTGATAGTTTGTTATGCATCATTAACTAATACATTAAACTAACCTAAGTTCTATTCCAATCTACCATCCCAAACTTTCTCTATTTAGCAAAGCACAATATCGAGCAAACCCAGAGTTGTCCAAAAGAAGGCAAATTTTGCGATGTTAGAAGTTGAAGATACGTGAGATATACTGAGGGCAGAGTAATGCCATCATGGCCAAATTGAAGAAAAATTTGCTTAAAGAAACATTTCCATTTACTGAAAAATGCAATTATATGGAAGACCTCCATTTCAACAAATCCAAGAGCCAAATCAGTTATTTCAGTACTAACTTTTAGCTACAGAAGTGATACTGTATCCCACAGATCAACTTTTTTTTTTAAATTAATGAATTTTTTTAATCTTTTCAGCATAACAGTATTCATTGTTTTTGCACCACATCCAGTGCTCCATGCAATGTGTGCTCTCCTTAATACCCATCACCTGGTTTCCCTAACCTCCCAACCCCCATCCCTTCAAAACTCCTTAGGTTGTTTTTCAGAGTCCATAGTCTCTCATGGTTCACCTCCCCTTCCGATTTCTCTCAAATCCCTTCTCCTCTCCATCTCCCCATGTCCTCCATGTTATTCCTTGTGCTCCACAAATAAGTGAAACCATATGATAATTGACTCTCTCTGCTTGACTTATTTCACTCAGCATAATCTCTTCCATTAATCTCCATCCATGCTGATACAAAAGTCGGGTATTCATCCTTTCTGATGGAGGCATAATACTCCATAGTGTATATGGACCACATCTTCCTTATCCATTCATCCGTTGAAGGGCATCTTGGTTCTTTCCAGAGTTTGGCGACCGTGGCCATTGCTGCTATAAACATTGGGGTACAGATGGCCCTTCTTTTCACCACATCTGTATCTTTGGGGTAAATACCCAGTAGCACAATTGCAGGGTCATAGGGAAGCCCTATTTTTAACTTCTTGAGGAAACTCCACACTGTTCTCCAGAGTGGCTGCACTAACTTGCATTCCTACCAACAGTGTAAGAGGGTTTCCCTTTCTCCACATCCTCTCCAACACACGTTGTTTCCTGTCTTGCTAATTTTGGCCATTCTAACTGGTGTGAGGTGGTATCTCAATGTGGTTTTAATTTGAATCTCCCTGATGGCTAGTGATGATGAACATTTTTTCATGGGTCTGATAGCATTTGTATGTCTTCATTGGAGAAGTGTCTGTTCATATCTTCTGCCCATTTTTTGATGTGATTATCTGTTTTGTGTGTGTTGAGTTTAAGAAGTTCTTTATAGGGGTGCCTGGGTGGCTCAGTTGGTTAAGCGACTACCTTCGGCTCAGGTCATGATTCTGGAGTCCCAGGGATCGAGTCCCACATCCGGCTCCCCGCTCAGCAGGGAGTCTGCTTCTCCTGCTGACCTCTCTCCTCTCATGCTCGCTCTCTCATTCTCTCTCTCTCAAATAAATAAATAAAATCTTAAAAAAAAAAAAAAGAAGTTCTTTATAGATCCTGGATATCAACCTTTTGTCTGTACTGTCATTTGCAAATATCTTCTCCCATTCCATGGGTTGCTTCTTTGTTTTGTTGACTGTCTCCTTTCATAGATCAGCTTTTTAAAAAAATTTTCATTTCTTTTCAGCGTAACAGAATTCACAGTTTTACAACACACCCAGTGCTCCATGCAATGTGTGCCCTCCATAATACCCACTACTTGGCTCCCCCAAACTCCCACCCCTCCGCCCCTTCAAAACCCTCAGGTTGTTTTTCAGAGTCCATAGTCTCTCATGGTTCATCTCCCCCCCAATTTCCCTCAACTCCCTTCTCCTCTCCATCTCCCCACAGATCAGCTTTTAAGAGGATTTTGTTTCAAAAGCCAAATCCAATCTTTAAACTGTTGTTATTATTTTAGAGACCTTCCTTTTGTTTTTGAAGGTATGGAGGGAACACCTCACTCAGCGATGGCCCTCACTCTGCCTGACAGGTGGCTCAGAGTTTGAGGACAGTATCTGGTGTTCAGAGAAAGCCCTGTGTCTGGAGTAAGGCAGCCCAGGAGCCAGCGCTGGCCAGGCCAATTGTTGGATAACGTCATCTGGGCCGAGTTTCAGCTTCCCCATTGTAAGTAATAGGATGATAAAACCCTCTCCCCAAGGCTGTTTGGACACTAAGTAAAGTGATGCATATGAAAAGAGTCTGTGTTCTGAGGCACTGCGACTTGTAGACCTGGCCTTCAACTCCTACTTGACTGTAAATGCCTTTTGTGCATGATGTGTGTTAAGGAACATCTTGAAAATAAAATCCTTTGTACTAAAGGACAGAGAAACAAACCCTAATAATGCTGATGTACTGAGACTGTAGGAAGA
Source organism: Mellivora capensis (assembly GCA_004024625.1). Classification (NCBI taxonomy): domain Eukaryota; kingdom Metazoa; phylum Chordata; class Mammalia; order Carnivora; family Mustelidae; genus Mellivora; species Mellivora capensis. The sequence goes on along the minus strand of PISX010003403.1, from coordinate 80,015 downwards.
CATGGCACAGGTGTCAGAGTGGAAGGCACGGACGTTGGTCCACCAGAAGAGTCCATGCTGCACTGGGCTTGCCCATTCTGCCCGGCAAGGCCATGTCTCCCCATTCTCTCTAAAAGTGCTCCCTCCTCCTGTTCCACTAGATCATTTCTGACCTTACGAGATCCTCAGCTCACTCTCAAGCCATGGTGCTCCTCTTTTTGCTTTCATTATGTGTGTGTTGCTGGAAACGTTCTGGTCCCTGTTTCAGGAGTAGATGCTCTGGGAATCTGCAGAACAGTCCCCAGTGGGCTTGAGGTTCGGAACGGGATTCCCCAACTCAGACGGAGGGCCCCACATGACCCTGTGCTGAGGACCAGGGGCTGACAGGGCCTTGAGGGTGCATACTATGCTGCAAGGTCTCACCTGGAAATCCACTTCTCACCTGCCCCATTGCCCTCTCTCCCACTGGCACAGCACAGGACTCCAGACCAAACCACTCTTCCTGTCCCTGGATTCTGTCCTTCAAGCCTGTCTTGAACCCTCCTCTGTGAGGCTTTGGTCTCTATCCTACCCCCAAAAGTGCTGTCCTGAGAGTCGGCAGGCACCTTCATGGTGTGGAGTCCAATGATTACTTTGCAGTCTCGTGTTCTCTGACCCTTGAGTAGCATGTGCTCTGGTCCATCAACCTTTTCTCTGTAGAAGCCTCTAATTCAGGTGGTCTCACAACACTACCCTCTCCCTGTTCCTTTGACATCACCAGCTACTCATGCTCAGAGGGAGTAGTAACTTCTTTAATACTCTCTGTGAATTTTCCCAACCTCCTGAAGTGCGTGTTTCTGTGGACTCAGTCATTGAATCCCTTCTCTGTTGGATTCTTCCCTGGGGTACTGTCCAGCCTTGTGTTTTTCAATGCCGTGCAGAGCACCAATAACCCCAAATTTCTATTTCTTGCTCTGGTTTGCCTCAGAGCCTTTCACTTTATGGAGCACATTATGTGGACCCAGCCCTTTGATCCAGATGGCCACTTGTGAGGCAGGAAATGCTCTCACCACCTTATTTTGCAGACAAGGAAACTGAGGCACAGGCAAGGAGTAAGGTGAGTGTGGAATCAAATCCAGTTTCCAGGGTCGGTATTCTTAACTGCTCTTCTACTCAACTCTAACTGGGCAGTCAATCTCTTAGAAGGGAGAAAGGTCCACATTTTCCAATGTTTGGTTAGTAATTTTTCCATTTCCTACACTACCGTGTATTTAGTTGATTCATTCAAGAAATAATTATGAACCCCTTCACACTAGGCCTTGCGTTTGTACCACAATTAGTGTGATCTACAGAATGAGTTCAGTATGCTTTCTTAGGTGATTTTCCCAAGAAAGCCCTATAAGATACCGGGACAAGGTTTTTGTTAATTATGTCCACTTCCTACGTTGACTGAATACTTGAGTGACTTTTTTTCCCTTCGACTGAAAGTGTCCAAGGAGTCCTCTCTGGGTCACCCTCTGGTCCCCTAATGATGCCTTGGCTTAGACCACTCTCTATTTCTTTCCCGTCCTGTTTCACACAGGTCACCCAGACCCATGAGCAGTGAGCATTTTGGACAGTCACATTCAAGGTCCTGAGCACATCTGCATCTGGGTCACTGTCTTTGCCAACTGCTCACCCTGCTGGGCGTCCACTTTGTCTTGAGGACACAGAGAAACAAAGCTGGAAGTCAGGGTGAGAATCCAGGGCCTCCGAATCCAGGTGGGGAGCTTTCCAGGTACTCCAGACTGCAGTGCCTGAGCCCCGCTGATGTCAGATGCTGCTTTCCTGGGCAAGTTGCAGCGCTAAGCCTTTTAGCCTGGGTAGCTGCATTATTATCCCATTTTTATTTTTAGAGCCAGAGCAGACATAATCAATTTAATTCCAGCGCTCTGATCATAAACCTCCATGTTAATACTGCCCCTTTAAATCAAGTGTTTATGGGTCCTATAAGCACCACCTGGAAATTTTACCTTAAGGTACTAAAGTCATTTGGCTACAAATTACTTAATATTTTCTTGCACCTATTTCCGTGGTCTGGATTTGATTATTTCTAATTATCATAATGCCCCTCTGCATTCCAGATGGGTTCTGTTACAGGCACTCCACCGGCCGGATATTTCATGTTCTTGTTCAGAATCAGAGAGGGCAGAGTTCTAAGTCACGCACGTTTCCCAGCCCAGGGGTGAGACTCTGAACAGCCCTCCCACCCCTTCCTGTGCGGGAAGGAGCGATCATGCACACTTAGTGCCAGAGGGTCAGATTTCTCGTGGATTGTTGCCTTTTCCTCCTCAAATTTAGTGCCAGCTTCACACATTCCTGGCATAATTATCACGTGAGGGGCTGCTTTGCAGTCCGCTTAGGTTGTAGCCCCTCGTGTCTGTTTCATCATCATGCGAGTCCTGGGCCCAGCCACAGCCCTGTGCGGTCCCTCTCTAGGAGAGGCCTTGGAGACACTCCCGCCGGAATGAGAGGACTCTAAGCGCCCAGGGACACCCGCCCAGCTCCAGGCAGCACCTCTTTGGGGGCAGCTCTCAGAGTTGACACTTCAATCCCCAGCTGAGCCCTGATACTTCCCGGAGCCCCCAGCCTGTCCTTCACCCCTGCTCGCCCCGCAGGCTGAGCAGTGGGGCTCTTGCTTCTCAGGGCTGTCGGGTGCGGGATCTGGAAGCCGAGTTACGGCAGGAGGCGGGACGCGGGTGCCTCCTCTGCCTGACCTTTCCCGCTCAAAAGGCCTGACAGAGACAAGGCCCAGGCCGCAGCTCCCACACATCCTTTCCACTCTGCACTTTCTAAAACTAGGGACGCTTTCCCTCTGCTTCTAATTCCCTTCAAAAATACTGACGTGTTTCCCACTTTAATTTGACAAACACTTCGCCCCGGGACCGTCTGCTTTAGGGTTGGGGGTGTGAGGCCAGGAGGAATGGCTGCCCTTGCTGACCCTTCTCCTTCCAGGCACCTACAGAGCCTGCTGCGCAGTCCTCCGAAGCCCTACAGACTCTGGTGACTTGTGAAATAGGGCTCTTTTTTTCTTTATCCTAAAAATCCAAATAAATCATTATCTGATTAGGACTAAATGGAAGTTGATTGTAAGTAGAAACCAGAGGGGAATGAAGTGAAGTCTTTCAAAAATCCTGAGCTTCTAGAAAAGAAGGTGGGGTCAGATGGTTTGACCTTTGATGTTTCACTCTTTAGTTTCCTTCAAGAAAAGCAGTGATAAACTACAAAATCAAAACAATGCAAAAAAAAAAAAAAACACTCATAGTATAGACATAATTGGGACCAGGCTTTTAATAAGTAAGTCCTGAATTAATGGAATGAAGACCTTTTATTTTATCTTTCATCATTAATATGATTAGAAATATTAACATTAATCTCATCACTAATTACCACCTTTAAAGGTCTTGCTGTGGCTCCACAACCCTAGAAAAACCAATACTGCTTACTAATGATTTTAGCCATAAATAGAACAGACCATCTACTTAAAAAAAAGAAAAAAAAATATGGGGAAGGTGTTTGCATACTACACTAACATTTTGTGTTCTTGAAGGCAGAGAGGTGTCCTCCCCAGCCCCAGTGGGAACTGGGAGTGGTTGGCGGATCAGAGCGGCAGACACAGAGACACTGGCCATGGGAGGGACAGCACAGCCGGCACCCGAAACAGAGAACTCAGAGAGTAAGAAGCTCTAGAAGAGAGCACAAAAGCCTTTCAGAAAAGGCGAACATCACTATCGCTATTCCCTGGCTCCTCTCCCCGAAATCAAGCCTCCAGCCGCCCAGTGAAACAATCATCTTTCCCTGCAGCCAACATGGTTTGTCAAAAATAATTCTCAGACTCTCCAAAGGCAACATGTCGAAAAGCCAAGGATTCCTCTTGCTTGACCTACCCCCTCGTGGATCACAACCTGCATCATCACAAGTCACAAGTCGGAATCCTGGGTCCTCCCAGATGCCGGGGAAGTCCAGGGCTCCCTCTTTCCCTCCTCTCTGCACTCCATCAAGCAGACTAAACTCTTTCCGGTCCTTCTCAGGTACATCACCTGTTCTCTACTCCACAGAGAAGGCCACCTCCAGACCCCTCCTTGACCTCCAGCCTCTACCCTAAACCACCTGCCCCTGACTTAGCTCCTGGAGCATTCTTCCCACAGAGCAAATCTGCCCAACTTCTTCAGTTGCTTAAAACTAAGCTGTTACCCAGCCACCATGCAAATGACATACAGCTTCTTTCCTAGAGACTCTCAAACCTCAGCTGCTCCCTAGAATCACATGCAAGTTTTTAAAATACATTGATGCTTACACTGCACCCAAAACCAATTAAAATCAAATATGTGGGGAGGAGGCACCGGGATTTTCTGTGTCTCGGGAGACTCCGGGATATAGCCAAAGTTTGGGAAGTTCATCCCGCTTTGGTGTACCTGACAGACAAGGTTGAGAAATGAGCTTCATGGTTGAAAAGTGCATCTTTCGTAACATGAGTCCCTCTCGGGTTTCCTCTCCTGGTGTCCATCCTCGGGTACCAAAAATCCCCCGATGTTGTTCCGTGTGCTTCTCTACCTACTTCACTCTATTGGAATGGGTCTCTGATGCAGAGGACGGGGTCCGGCACACTCTCAGCTGCCCATGACTATTGTCTTTTACTGAGGTCATTGGTCCATTATTTGTAATAATATGACTGGTCCTCATGGATCCACACTCAAAAACCCAGTGCAACTTCTGCGGTGCCATTCATGGACCCAGCAGCCTCTGTCCATCCTTCCCTCCACATTCCCATACCCCTGACAACAACCATCTCTTACCTCATGTTCATCATTGTCTTCCTGTCCTGTCTCAATGTTTGATTCCAGTCCTATGTATTCCAATAGTTATAAATATATTTAGGATTTCTAACTCATAAAAACTATGTTGCTGAACGCATCTTTATTATTGTATTAGGCACCAGAGAGACAGAGAAAGAGAGAGAGACAGGGAGACAGAGATAGAGACACAGAGAGAGGAGACAGGGAGAGGCTTATTTTCATGAATTCCCATGAGATTATGGGGGCTGGCTAGTCTGAAATTTGTATGGCAGGCGGGCAGACTGGTAATTAAAGTGAGAGCTGATGATTCAGTTATGGCAGTAACTTCACAGGCCAGCAGGCTGGAAACTCAGCCTGGGTTTCTGAGTTAGTCTTGAAAAGAAACTTGTTTTTGTTTTTCAGGACTGTGACTGATTGGATGAGGCCCACCCACATTATGGAGGCTACTGTTCTTTACCCAGAGGCTACTGGTTTAAATTTTTATCGCGCTAAAAGTACCTTCACCGTAAGACCAAACAACTGGGCACCACAGTCTAGCACGCTGACACATAATGTTAACTGACCAAGATTGTGCTGGGTTTTAAATTCACCCACTGTGCTGTGGTCCATTGTATTAATTGGTTTTGACTGGTATCAAATATCTCATAATGGGAAGACATCACAGTGTATTTACTAATTCTCTGGTTTATGGGTATTTGGGTCATCTCCAAGGCACCACCCTGAAGGCTGCATGACTCTCTAGTGGGAGAGCTTCCCATGGACACGTCCCTGACAGGGGGACTGTTGGCCATGAAATACGTGAAGGGTCAACCAGAGGAAATCGTGCCAAGTGCTTCTGCCAAGCAGTGGCACTGATTGCCATGATTCTTGCTCACACAGTACGAGAAGTTCTCTTGATCTATGTCTTCTTGGAGACTTCCTAATTTTCAGCAATAAAACTGGATTAGATTTTATTTCATTTAAGTCTTGGTTTGTCTTCTCACCACTGACAATGTTAACCTACTTTTTATGTGTTTATTGGCCATGTTCTTTCTTTTTCTGTGAAATGTTTATTTATATATTTTGTCTACTTTTAACTGATTTGTATTTTCTTATACATCTGTAGGCCTTCTTTATATATTCTTGATTCCAAAGTCTTATTTGTTGTATGTATTGCAAAAATCTTTTTAAAGCCTATAACTTCTTTTCATTTTGTTTAAGGTATGTTGTACTATACAGAAGTTTTTACTTTATAGTCAAACTGGCTGATCTTTTCTTTTATAGTTAATACTTTTTGTATACTAATAAATATTTTCCAACATCAAGGTCTAAAAGATACTGACCTATATTTTACCAAGATTTTTAAAATTTCCTTTTACCTAAGTTCTTATTCCATCTGGAGTTATTTTTTATATATCATATGATGTAGGAATCCCACTATGCTTGTAGGAATCCCAATTTCTCTTTATGGCAAATCGATTTTTAAGTTCCACTTATTAAATAATAGTCTTTTTTTCCCACTCATCTTGTCAGGGCCTCCATTATATACCAAGTTTTCATACCTGTGAAGTTCTGTTTCTGGACTCCTTTATTCTATTTTATTCTCTATTAGTCTATTTTATTTATTTTATTTTATTAGTGGAGAATGTTCCATCCTGTTATAGTGACAAAATAAACAAATAAATATAACAATAAGAAAAACTCATAGGATGAATTAGGTTTAGATGATAAGTTAATAGTCTGCGTGACAAGTTTTCCTTAACTAGAGCATATATGTATTGAATGTAGATGTTTTTAAAAAGGTGGGGATGGTGAGTGTTGCTCACAGAAAGACAGGGATAGATGAAGTAAGTCAACACTCAATAACCACAGGGCCTGGTCTGTCATCCCCACACTGACAGCCATATTGCATCTCCATCAGAGGCACCTCTTGTAACACACTGCCCCACCTCCCCCAGAGGAAACTACTGCTTCTCAACAGCAATAAGTGAGTTGAACATTCATAAGCAAAAAAAAAAAAAAAAAAAAGAGAGAGAGAGCGGATTCTAGATACAGACTTTACACCCTTGAAAAAGTCTAACTCAAAGTGGATCACAGACCTAACTGTAAAGTGCAAAACTAATACAACTACTGGAAAATAAAGTAAGGGACAATGTAGATGACGCATGAGACATTGTAGCTAAAACTCTATAGGCATATCCATAGAAGAAATACTTGCTAACCTGGACTTCCTTAATCATTACAGCTTCTTTCTGCAAAAGTCAATGTTGAGACAATGAGAAGACAAGCAGCCACAGACTGGGGTGAAATATTTGCCAAATATATCTGATAAAGAAGTATTCTTCAAACTATACAAAGAACTCTTAAAACTCAACAATAAGAAACCAACAGTGCAATTAAAAAATGTGCCAAAGACTTTAACAAGCGTCTCACCCAAGAAGACATACAGACGTCAAACAAGCATATGGAAAGATGCTCCGTATCCTATGTCATCTGACAAGTGGAAAATAAAACATCAACAAGATACCACTACACACCTAGTAAGATGGCCCAAGTCTGGAACACTGACATTCAAATGCTGGCGACGTATGGAGCTACAGGAATGCTCCTTCATTGCCAGTGGGAAGGCAGCATGGTGAAGCTGCTTAGGCAGACACTCTGGCTACTTCTTACAACACTGAACATGCTCTCACCATACAATCCAGCAGCCACACTCCCTGTTATTTACCCAGAGGAGCTGGAAATTCATGTCCACGCTCAAACCTGCACACTGCTGTTTATAGAAGCTTTATTCACAACTGCCAGAACTTGGGAGCAACCAAGATGTGGTTCAGGAGGTGAATGGGCAAATAAACTGTGGCCCATCCAGACAATAGGATATTATTCAGTGCTTAAAACAAAGGTGCTATCAAGTCATGAAAAGACATGGAAGAACCTTAAATACATACTACTAAAGAAAAGAAGTCAGAGTAAAAAGAAAAAAAAACAAGAAGGAAAAAAGCCACATGCTGTATGATTCCAAGTATACAACATTCTGGAAAAGACAGAAGTACAGAGACTGTGCACAATACATATTCACATTTCTCACCAATAATTACGCTGTTAGCTATAAGTTTTTTTTATTTTTTTGTAGATATTCTATATAAGTTTGAGAAAATTACCCTCTGACCTTAGTTTACTGAGAGTTTTTATTATAAGTGAGTTTTGGATTATGTCAAAATTTTTCTTCATCTATTAATATGATCATATTGTTTTTCTTCTTTGGTCTGTTGATGTAGTGGATTACAGAAATTGATTTTCTAATGCTGAACCAGTCTTGCATACTGGGGATAAATCCCACTTGCTCATGTGCATAATTCTTTTTATACATCGTTAATTCAATTCGCTAATATTTCATTGAGAATTTTTACCAGCATATACGTGAAGGATAATACGTATTTGTTTTTCTTGTACTGTGTTTTGTTATTAGGGTTTTGTTGTTTTGTTGTTAGGTTGTCTCTTTCTTGTGTAAGTTTTGGCAAATTGTATCTTTCTGGTAATTGGTCCATTTCATCTAAGGTATTAAATCTGTGGGCACAGAGCTGTTCTTAGTATTCCTCTATTATCATTTTAATTTCCATAGTATCTGTACTGATGTCCCTTCTTTCATTTGTATTTTTTTAATTTAATTTAAATTTTCAGTGTTCCAAGATTCATTATTTATGCACCACACGCAGTGCTCCATGCAATACGTGCCCTCCCGAGTACCCACCCCAGGCTCACCCAACCTCCCACCCGCCTCACCTCCAGTCTCGGAGTCCACAGTCTTTCATGGTTTGTCTCCCCCTCGGATTTTCCCCAATTCTTATATTAATAATATTAATAATTTGTGTCCTTCACCTCTTCCTCTCTCTCTTTTTATCTTAGGCTGATTAGAGGATTATCAGTTTTACTGTTCTTTTAAAAAATAAGTTTTTGGTTTACTCAACTATCTCAATTGATTTCCCATTTTCAATTTCATTGATTAATATTCTAATTCTTATTATCACTTTGGATTTAATTTTCTCTTCTTTTCCTAGTTTTCTAAGATCAAAACATAGATTATTGATTTTAGATTTTATTTTCTAGTATGTGCATTCCATGTTATAAAATTCTCTATAGTCACTGCTTTCATTGCATCCCACAAATGTTGCTCAGTTGTATTAACATTTTCATTCAGATCAAATTGTTTCCAAATTCCTTTTGTAATTTCTTCTCTGACCTCTGCGTTTTTTAGAGGTGTATTGTTTAATCTCCATGTATCTTGGGATTTTCCAGTTATTGCTCAGTTACTGATTTCTAGTTTAATTCAATTATGGTCTGAAAGAGACATTGTATAACTTTCATTCTTTTAAGTTTAAGGCATCTCTTATGACCCCAGATGTGGTCTATCTTAAGGAATCATCCACATAGGCTTGAGAAGAATATGTATTCTGCTGTTGGATAAAGTAGTCTAAAGATGTCAGTTGTGTCCAGTTGATCGATGGCGTTGCTAAGCTCCCCTTGATCTTTACTAACTTTCTGCCTATCAGAGAAGAATTTTAGCCTTCATTTCAATTTATTGAATAGTTATATTGCCTTTTAAGAATGCTTATTTTTCTTGAGTCAATTTACACTTTTTAGAAGTTCACATTGTTAATATAATTTATATATTTTGGAAGTTAATAAATTTCTTTTTTTAATTATTTTATTTTATTTTATTTATTTGACAGACAGAGATCACAAGTAAGCAGAGAGGCAGGCAGAGAGAGAGGGGGAAGCAGGCTCCTTGCTGAGCAGAGAGCCCGATGTGGCGCTCGATCCCAGGACCCTGAGATCATGACCTGAGCCAAAGGCAGAGGCTTTAACCCACTGAGCCACCCAGGCGCCCCATGGAAGTTAATAAATTTCTTAGCTATTTATCTATTAACCAAAATCTTCGCAGTTGTGGCCTTACAATTGATATCTCCCCCCAAATAAGCTTTTTATCTTGTCTCTCAATTTATTTAAGTCCACTGACTGTTTACTGTTACCAGTAAATTCTTAGTTTTATTTACAATCTCATCTTTAAGACATTTCCATATTTCAATGCCAACATATGTGTGTGTGGACACGCGCACACGCACGCACACACACATGCACACACATACATATATGTGTTGTATCACAATATTCTTCAATGCAAGAAGGCCTGTCTGATTTGAACACCAATTTGAACACCAACATTGTATTTTCTTCCTGTAATATCTGCAAATTGAAATCTAAGGGAAATTTTGATTAAAACATTGAATTTGAGCTAATTCAAATATTCTACAAGCAAATAGTCCAGTTCTTGTTTGTACTGTAACCTTGCCTATTTATTTATTTTTTATTCAGATAAGGAAAGAAAACTTTGCCAATCGCATTATTTATTTTAGTCACTACCAGCATAAACTGGATTTTTGAACTGACTTCAGCTGACATTACGAACAGTTCACTGTCATTTTGCTCATTTTATAAGGGAACCCTCAAGAGATAGATTCTACATCAAATTATGCTGTCTGGTGCCCTTAGTAAATTTAAAACCCATTGAACTCAGTTTTACCTACCGAGCTATGATCAGTTATCACTGGGATTTTGTCAAGACTGTGAGATAATGTAGACAGCCAAATTTAATATCCATTACATGCATCATTATTACAACATAGAAAAATTACCTGTTTCTCTTATTGCAGAAGTCATTTTAGGTATTTATATTTCATACATTGATGAATCTGGACACTCTAGGTGTTGGTGTTTGCTCTCAATAATTTAACTCTTACTTTCTTAAAATTTACCATAAGTAATATGTGAACAACTTAATTTAATAATGTCAAATATTTATATATCTTAAGAACCTCATCAAAAGCAGTTTCCTCTTTATAAATTCTACTTAGAATATTAGCCGTATGTTCACAGCTAAGAAATTATACATTAAAATAAATGTTTGCTATGTCCGAAACTGTCCTTTAAAAATGTTCTTTGGGATTATTATTGTGATATGATCTCTTTTAATTGAACTAATTTTTAACTAAATTTTTAACTAAATTTTGAACTAAATTTTTCTTTCTGTCCACTTACAGTTACATTACAGGATCTTTGCATAAAAACTTTCAATGCTGTTACAGTGCTACATCTGACTAAGAGACTTCCTCTTAAACCTCTGCTCCTACTCCTTCTGGAACACACATTTGCACGGCTGGTAGAGCTCTAAGCAATGTTGCTGTGTAGGGAACAACCAGCTGGGGCACGTTTCATGACCTGCTCACTGGAAAGAGAAAAACAAATGCTGATTCTTAGTATTTGCTGACTTCTCTGCTGTCCATACGCTTTAACAATCAGGTTCAAGGGACCAATGTGTCAGCATGGAGCAAAAAGTTGGGAAGATGGTGAGTAAGATCTCCAGAGCTCGTTGGTGGCAGATTCTTCTTTTCTTTTATTCCTGAAAAAAGACTAAGGAACTATAATGAATTGCTTGTCCCCATGCTTTCTTCATGCTCTTGAGTGAGAAGGAAATCTCTAAGATTTTTCTTTCCATCTTGTAGAATGTTTCATTGCGCAAAAGCTTGCAAATAGTCATCTCTACCCAATACTTGTTAACAATACCTATGGTATGGTTATTGCCAAGCACATTGAGCTCTCTATATTAAATCCACACAGCCTTACCTCCCACCATGCTTTTAGGATATATGTACATATTTCTCTCTTGAGTATGACACTGTAAATTCTTGTTGACCTCATTGATTCCAGTAGAGGGAATCACATGGGAAACATGTTCAGGAGGCTATGTCACCTGCACTGTGTCAGTTTCCTTCAGAAGGACAGTTCAGGGTCCAGTGGAATCTCCCAGGACAACTTCCCATTCGAACACTGCCAGTAGTTCATTGTCCAGGAAAAGACGGCATAAACACACATTTTGTGTTTTCATGGTTTAAAAACTAGATGGGTAAGAGAACTCCAGGGTGAGGATCTCCATGATGGGAAGGTAAATAATAGCCCAAGATCCAGGAGAGAATAATATCTAAATTCTACCTTTATTTGGGGGGTCTTGAGCTGATTGTGAGCTGGAAATGAGTCACCAAGAAATGGAGCCACTGGGAATAAAAGCATGGGTCAATTGTGTTTTCACCCAGTTTAACCAGCCTGGAGAAGGATGGATCTTCTTTCACCAATAATCATGAGAATGCACGTGGGCCCACACTCCAGGGTCTCAAGGTAGCTATGCATAACGTTGCTCAGAGTCTGCTTCTTAGACTGGTACCAGAGGCATAAAGGGCCAAACTCATAAATGACTTAATGGTACCTCAATGCTCTCTCTTTGGGCATAACAGTTGACTCTCATAGGCTTTGCATAAACCCTCAGAGCTCTTAGAAATTCAAGGAAGCCAGGAAACCAGATGGGAGACATTGGACTCCTGTTTAGAACAGAAAAGGCTACAGTGATTAGTTACAAATGATGCAACAGTTAATGTATTTTATGAAGTAGTTCATGAGGATCACATATGTACAGTTTGGTAATATTTTGTACTATTTTTGTACATTCATTTCCTATAGTATTTGGTACTATTAAGTGGGAAAATACTATTAAGTGCTTCTTAGTCAACAACATGCTTAATGGATTATGACTTTTTTGGGAAAGATCTATGCCTCATGACTGCATTTTTTTCATCTTCATTGCATTAATGCCACAAAAGCAATGGCACCTCCGATATCCTTGGAGGATATCTTGATAGCCTGCAGGTGAGAGCCCCAAAAGGAGCTTGAAAATATGACTGTGCTCCTCATGAACTGTGTTCTTCCCTATCTTTGGGTTTAGTCAGATGTGCAGTTGGAAGGTCTTCTTCATACGGGGATCACTAACAACAAAATATTTGCACAATCCCATAAGAACAGACACAAAAGGTGATAAGAAATATGGCTATAGCTTTGATTAATAAATTGATTAAAGAGCGTTCAGAAAGTGCACAGAAACAAACTAAGTATGGATGAGCTAGGAAAAATGTGGACATTACCTCAGAGAACAGGATTTTAAAACAGGCTTTGTTTAGACTGGAGTTCTCTTCGGCAGAATGCTGGTTTTTCATTTAATTCATTGTCTCCTACACTCACCTCCCTTTTTAAACAAGATTAAAGGTCACTGTTTTTTCAATAAAAATCGCCTTCCCCATTTTCTTGTCCATGTTGTCCTGGATCTCTGCTGCTCACAGACTCCATTTTGGGTTAGACATCATGGCCCCATGGGGATTAATGCCCCACAGGGTGGGTTCCCTTTGTCATCCTGAGGGGAGTCAGATGCAGCCAGAGTCAAAAGGGAGAAAAACAGAGAAACAGGCCTTTCAAATACACGGTAATGGGACCATTGTGTCCGTTGTGGCAACAGCCAACACCACTGTAGCTTGCTGTCCTCACGTCCTTCCTGGGACACGCCTCTTGCCTCTTCAGTGGCTTTTACCAACAGCTCTTCCACCGGGAATGAATCCCATGGATGGTGTCTCCTTCCTCTCCTCCTCCTCCTTTGTCTTCTCATCAATCCCATTCTTAGGGGGAAGTGCAGCATAACACAACACACAAAGAAATACGACCAGATGAAAATGATCACGGAAATAGATTTTAGCCTCTCTGGTCCCTTGTCTTTTTCTCACACAGCATGGCCCAGAAGATACTTGTTGCTGTCTGTGTCAGGTAAAATCCCTCACTTTTAAATTGAGGCAGCTTCCCTCCCCATCCATAATGAGGTGCTGGACATCCCTTTTCTTAGAGAGTTAAATTGTTGTGTCTTCCTAACATAAGTTCTAAGTAACTCTTGTGATGGACGAGATTTTCATAACAACATTGGATGTTACAATTGGTCCCTAGTTTGGATTTCCTGTGTTGCTTTGCCACATGCAGGAAGCTTTGCAGGAATGGAAGCCCCATCTGGAGCTGAGCTGAGCTCACAACCCTCCCCTAGCACTAAAAGATCCGGAATGCTGAGGACGGCGAAGGGAAGGCTCCCTTTGCCTTCTGTGGGTGCTCGGAACTTCATGATTCTTCTTGCCGCTTCATGTGATGGTGATGGCAGCCAAATGGCAAACCCTCCCAAATCCTTTACAGAGGCTAGATAACTTGTACCACGACCTCATGCAAATTTTTAGAAAACACGTTTTCACTCCAACAGTGACAGCCATGGCAGAAATGTGCTCAACACTAGCCCCAGATCCTGAAAAGGCAGACATTTGCCTTGATAAATTTCCCGCCCAAACAGTTCATTTTCCACGACACTCTTGACTGGTATCTGCTTTCCTGTGTGAGCACAACCAACCAGATTGCAGAGCACCTGCAGATGCCCTGCTCTAAAAAATGCGCAAAGTGTGATGCAGGCCCTGGTCTCCTTACCTGTGGGAGTGCTGGACTGGGACGGGCTTCGTTCCTTCGTCCGAGGACAGATGGAGTCTGAAGCCACTTGGACAGGGCTGCCGTCTCTCCTGGGTCACGCAGGAACGCAGCACCACGTTGCCAGTGCAGGAAGGGACCAAATGCTTCTCACCATGATCACATCATGATCAGTATTTATGCCAACGTCGCACGGAAACAGGGAAGGTCCCCTCTGTGGAGACAGGTCCGTTGTCCATGGGACTGAATGGGAGGTGCACTTGCCTTTTGGAGAATTGGTGAAGCTGTAGTGCCTTGTGTCCCACGAGTCAGGGAGGCTGGCCTGGGCACAGGACAGATAACACGTCCACTCCCTACCCTGATCTCCCCCTCAGGACAAAGCCTGTTTCTCCTTTCATGCTGCAAGAGCCAGGCAAGGAAAGACACTCATTCATGTGTGGTTTTTCCCCATGAGAGTCAAGGAAATAACAAAGGTGACCCATGTGAGAATAAGCAACAGCCATTTATTCAGAGCTTTCTACAGCAGGCGAGGCGGCCATCATGACATGCACTTGACAGAGGCTCAGAGACAGGCAGAGGACTGGGAAGGCTTTAGAAGTTTAACAAACACTGGAGCTGCCGGGGTAATTTCACTGGAGGCTGACGGAGAGGGCAAGCGCATGCGGTGAGCTGCAAGCGAGGCACCCTGTGATTGCTTGGGGTGCATCTTTTGCTTCCTCCGGTTGGCACTGGGTTGGAAGCAGAGGCAAATCATGGAGAATCTTACAGTCATTGACAGATGCCTGACTTTTCTGGGCCAGTGGCTGCGGTAGCCGTGGTAGGCCTTCCAGGAAGGTAGCTACAGAAGATGCGTGGCAGGGTTCCACCGTCGTAGATGGGCAGACCGCTGTCCATGTGTATACTCTCTGTTTGCAGATGACGTCTTTCAATGGATGTGATTTTCTTCTTAGTTTAAACAAGTTCTGTTATTTGAAATGAAAACAACATTTTATTGGCCTGTGTAAGTGGAGACGGATAAACATTCAGTAAACTCTCAATACTCAGTATTGCTATAAGGAGGAAAGATTTTGAGATCTTTCGAGCTAGCTAAGCAACATCTCATGAAGATAATACCAGGGTCAGTGTGTTCTTGTGGGGTTGGTGTGAATTAAAAGCAAGAACTTTGGGATCTACAATGCAGAGACATAGTGATCTGTGGCTTTCCAGAATGTCTGTAAACATGTACAAGATGACAACAGAGAGAGGAAAGATGTCATATGAACAAATACTAAGAATTTAAAGTGGTAAAAATAGCCTTTGAGTTAGTGGACATGTTTTCATGAATTGTGGAAGCAGTGAACTTCTTGGCACAAATCAATAACCAAGGTTAGAAAAAAATGGAAACCTGTTTTCAGAGAAATTTGATGCTCAAAAATTTAAAATGGAATGCAAAAGAGGAGAACTTGTCATCTAGGGAGTCAGAATATACTTTAGTGGGAGAATTAGAGAAAAGACACTACAGCTAAGAACAGGATCAGTTTCAGGCTTCCCATCCTATACCACCCCCCATAGTGCCCATGGCCCACATTAGGGGCCTGGCATGATGGAATTGGGTGGAGGAGGCATGGGCAAGGGAAGAGTTTTTTTTTTTTTTTTGGTCTTGTCTTGTTTTGTTTTAATAACTGCCACAGAATAAAGGGCTCTTTGGAAAAAAAAAAAAAGCCCATCCTCTGACATACACTATGTTTATTTTTTTTGAAGAAGTTTACATTTAAATTCCAGTTAGTTAACATACAGTGTAATAATAGTTTCAGGTGTACAATATAGTGACTCGACACTTGCATACAGCACCCGGTGCTCATCGTGACAGGGGCCCTCCTTCACCCCATCACCTGTTTCCCCCGCCCCTCGCCCCCTCTCTGGTGACCATCAGTGTGTTCTCTGTAGTTAAGAGTCTCTTTCTTGGTCTCCCTCGCTCTCTTTCTTTTTTCCCTTTGATTGCTTGTTCTGTTTCTTAAATTCCACATCTGAATGAAATCATTTGGTGTTTGCCTTTCTCTGAGGAAATTATTTTGGTTAATATGAAACCTTCTTGCTCCAACCATGTCGTTGCAAATGATGAGATTTCATTCTTTTTCATGGCTGAGTAATAGTCCATTGTGTGTTTGAATGATACTTGTTCCAAATCACAGAGCAGTCCATATATGGTGCTCACACATACCTGAGCCTACAGAGGGAAGGGCTGGGGCAAACGTGAGGTGCTCTGTGGCCTGTAGGCAGCTCCATCTGGCTGACCAGGGATGCAGCGCTTCTGAGGCCTGTGCCCTGACTGAAACCTGCATTCTCCCTTCGTCCACGATTTTTAGGCCCTTCAAGCAGGAAAAAAAGTACAGGCTTTATATTTTACGTCAAATCTATCCATTTAGCCTTGGTGCACTGCATTTCTGATATAAATATAGGTTATGAATACTTTACAAGTGATAAAGGAGATAGCTAAGATGTGAAGGTTCTTTGGTTGAGCCTCTGGGAAGGCAATAGGTCAATGACTTTTTGTATAATCCATTGGTTAATAAATATTCTTGTATTCCTATCTCTTAAAAACAGAAGTATTTTGCATGCCCACTAATATAAACATTGAATATATGTCCATTAACAAGAATATGTGTTAATGATTATCAACAACTGAAGTATTTTGAAACTCTCTTTTTACATTGCATTTTCTCTGCATGTTGGTGAGAACATAGTTAAGGCTGAATCACAGAACAAATTTCATGGACAAAATCCTGTGTCATCCATGACCTCTAACTCAATACCAAGTGACTCCCGTTTTGATTCATGTTGTTGCATTCCGTACACAACAAATGAATAAGGGCAGGGATGTTATTTTAAAGTATGAACAGAACAATCAATTTTAGCGAATGCCAGCTTTACAGTATTGATGGTAATTGTGCATGTCCTCATCTGCTTATAAAATGGGAGATAATTTCATCCAGCTTGCTAGTAACTTTTCTCCCTCTACCATGCAACTGGGGTGTCCCTGCCATGCTGTTCTCACAGCGCGGTCTGTGCGAACCGTCATTTGGAATGTCTAGACTTCATTAAACCGCCTACAGCTTCCTGGCTGGAGGCAGCCCTGAGTCCTCACAGACAAGTCCTCCAGGGGTAACCAGGTGCTCTGTTGCTTCCCTCTGCAAAGCTCCCAACTCAACCAGAGGAGACTTTGTAGTGCACTTCATATCTTCTGTATATTTTGTACAGAGCTAAGGATGAGGACGGATTCCTTTGCTGAATATAAGATAAAAGGTCCATGTGTATAACATACTGGCACTTACTCTTACAAGTATCTAAGTATGCTTTATAATAAATTTCTAAATAAATAAGCTTTGAAGCAATCCAATAGGATAGCTAAGTGGTGATTTGCTTACACTGGTATTTTATTTTATTTTCTGTATCATTATTTTTTTGTGTGTTTTTTTGTTTATTTTATTGTTTTCTGTATCATTAAACAATGATCTGTGGAGTGCTTGCTACATGCCAGACACTGTTCTAAGCACTAGGAGTTTAGCAGGCACTGAAAATCCCAGTGCTAGACTCTGGCATCAAGTCCCAGCACAGAAACGAGTAGAGGTTTGCTTCCAACCTCATCAGCAGAGGAAGCCAAGTAATCTACAAAGTCAGGAATTTTATGTAGGTCATAAGAGAGCTGGTATGACACACCAATCAAGGAACCAAAATCTCAAAGAGAAACAGATGCCTCAGAGGAGACCCAAGACAGGGGACCCCTGTTGCCCTTTGGTAGAGCATGGGAGAAGGAGGTGGTTCTATTTTATGTGGAAACAAAGAAATTAGATATAATTGTAAAAAAAAAAAAAAGAAAAGAAAGAAAGAAAAGAAAAAAAAAAGTCTTCTAACCCCTGCTGATTATCATGTTAGTTCAGAGTAGCTGGGAGTCCCCAGAAATGGTATTTGCGCTCAACTGGAAGCATTTCTCCATAGGCCTTCGTCATGGGCTCAGAAGAGAGACGGAGGGCACGGCAGGATTTCTGAGTGGCAGAAACACTCAGGGTCACTGAAAGCCCCTGGAGGACAGGCATGAAGCCTGACTCTAGGGACGAGGCAGCTGAAAGCCACGTTTCAGAAGTTTCTCAGTGCCTCCATGGGGCGGACATCAGCCACCACAGACTGTGAGGTGAGAAGAACAATGACTACAGTAAGCAGTATGGAGCCAGGGTGCACAGGCATCCAGGCATCTCATTCAGTCACGTCCTTCACCTGAAACTGTCCAGGGTCCTAGAGGGTCTGCTCCAGCCACAACCTGGTCTTTTTACACCTACGCTCAAGCAAGAGCTGTAGTCACTCTGACCTCCAGCCACCCCTTTGCATCACGTGAGCACACTGTGTCGCGAGCAAGGCTTAGATGCGCATCCCAGTGGCACTGGGGCAGCAGGACATCATGGAGGAGGGGACCTTGGTGATGTCCTGCTGCCCCAGTGCCACTCCAGCCATCCAGGTACCCCAAGGGGGTGACCTTTCCATCAGTCCTCCGCAGGGGCTGTGTGCTCATCACCCCTGCGGGCTTGGGTAGGGACTCCTGCCTGGGGTCATGAGGATGAGTCATGAGCAGCTCTCACAGCCGCCGTCTTCTCACTCAGTATCTGTTCGCCTTTCCTCCCCCTGGCAGGGATGCTTTGGGAAGCATTTCTTTCAAAGTCTGAAAACCTCCAAATTCTGATGGTGTCTTCCTCCTCAAATCAGGGGGTCCACCACATGTAGTGACCTTGGGGGCCCTCACCTTTCTTGAGAGGGCCCCCACAATCATCAACCCAAACGATGAGAAAGTCCTCAAATAATTTAGTGGGTCCACGCCTACCCCTCTGATATGACTAAAGTCAAAGATGGAATGGAGATTTTCTGGCATCTGTCACCAGGGAAGGGACATAATAAACATCTGACCAGAATAGGTCATTCCAGGCCATTGGATTCCCACTCACTAAGGAAAACAGGGCATTAAGGGTAGAGGGCTGGGATTTATCAGACCACCCTGCTTTTAAAGGCCAAAGTCACTCCGTGTTTTGGTATTTTCCTTTTGCTGCAATGTCAGTTAATAATCATGACTTACAAATGCATAACGTATGCAATATTACACTTACTAAAAGAAAAACCTCACACCACAGAAAAAACCTTCATTGAAAATGACCATTTTATTTGCTTCGGAGTTTCTGGGTTAGCAGTTCGGGGTGCGACTTGCTGGGGAGTCCTTTTGCTGCTGTCGCCTGGGGCCACACCCCTAGTGGTTCGCCAGACACCAGATGCTTCTGGTGGCCTCACTCACCTGTCGGGTGTCGGTGCTGGCTGTTGATGGGACACGAGTGTCTGGAAGAACCGCCTGGGCGATCTTTCCTGGGGAAAGAGCCAGATGCTTTGATGACTCTGGCTCCGGACATCCAGCATAGAGGGAACATCGAAGGCTCCAAGTCGGACGTCTGGACTAGGCCCAAGGCTCCAGGAGACAGAGTCCACTTCTTTATCGGAGGAGCTGAAATGTGGATGATTCTGAGGTTCCCACCCTTAATGTCTGTGAAACAAAGTTTAGCAACAAGCAGGTAAAGTTGTGATTCCATCCAAAAGGTACGGTTGAAGTTCTGACATTGTTTCAGTGGTTGTCCGTAATCCATGAGCTCATTTCAAACTCAGCAGATTTTTTTTAAATTAAATGTTGATCTCTTCAAATATTTAACATAACATCTTAATAAATAAAAGATTATAGTCCTTATTCCACAAGGGGACCTATCTCAGTTTTCTAGCTGGTTATGCTTTTATTTTCATATTGCCCATCTGACAAGTGTCTTTCTGAGCACTTTAGAAGCCGGAACAAAGCCAAATTTAAACTGACAGAAGCCCAGAATCGTAGAAACAGGCATCCCTTTCTAGCAAGAGGGGGGCAGGGCAGTGTAGCTTTTATACTGTGGATTTTAAGCTTTCATGCCGTCCTGAAGTTCATTAATTGTGGGACCTTACAATTGCTGAACGACCTTTACTGGGCCCTCATTGAAACGGGCACAGTGGTGCCCATGTGCCTGTCGAGAGGTGCTGAGTGTGAACTGTGGGGGTTTCCGGGGCTCGCTTGGGCATCAGAGGACCCACACTGCAGGCCGCTGGGCCCAGACAAGCCTTCTTCCAGGGGTGTGTTTTCACGACGGCGCCTCCAAGCCCCTCACGATTCTCCTGGGTTTTGCTTTAATCTCAGGAGCTTACCTGGCCCTGGACAAGGAGTTTAAAGAAGCGGAAGGGCAGCTGAGTTGGGACAACACCAGTTCCCCCTGTCCCCGTGGTGGCGGTGGGAGGGCGACTCTGGGAACAGGGGCCACAGGCTGCAGGAAGCCCCCAGTGAGCACTGGTGGGCAGGCATGGCCCAGGGGTGAGGGCACTGCTGGCCGGGCTCCCCTCGCGGGCACTGCCCCCCAATCCTGAGTGGCTTTGTGGTTTTCATAATGCCTTTTACACTGCTCTCCACCTGAATTAAAGTGTAAAACTCACAAAACATTTTTTCCACAATGGAATTGTAAGGTAAACATTTTAATTATACCTTAAAAAGCCAAAAACTCCACTTCTGTGTTTCCTTTATATTCTATTTACTATATTTTTGTTTATTTGGCTCCTGTTACTGCCGATAGGATAATCAACACAAGAAAACAGGGAATACTGGGGCCTTCGTAGCCCCGTCTCTCTCCTTCTGGCGTACTTTGAGGGAAGGAGGTCATCCCCTTCCCCTCGCGGTGTTACTGGAGTCCTGACTCTCCACGCCGTGTGCGTGTCAGGACGGCTGTTGTGCCCTCTGAAGGGAAGGCCACCGTCCCGACGCCCACCATCTCACACCGACACTTACGAAGGTAAAAAATGTTTTGCTTCGTTTTCCCTTGAGATGAGAAGAACTCTTGCGGTCGATCTCTCTTAGCGACGTTCAAATGTGCCATCTGGCAGCGTGAGCAGCGGTCCTCACGGTGTCCATGACGTCCCCAGACTTAGTACTCAATGAGTGTGTACCTTTGGACGATGAGAGGAGATCATCTTGCAGATCCTGCCCTGAAAATGCCTGTTTTCTCCCCAGAGACCTAACAGGAGCCAATGATTTGAACTCCTTGTTTAGTGAGGTGAGAAAAGAGAACGTTACTGTTCTTCCCATAACGAAGCCCAAACACTTATGTGAAATGATGTTTGCGAAGGCACCGGATACCAGGAAAGGGCCTGCTTCTCTGATGTAACAGTGACGTAACAACGACGTAACAAGGAGCCTCTCCCCGCTCACGGCTACTGCTGTGAATACAAGCGCCCTGCCCTCTGACCTTCACGTTACTTTCCTGCTGTTGCTGAAAGGGGCCTGTCCCCTGCGTGCTGTGTCTCCGATGACCTTGCTCTAGTGGCACCCAGCTCTGTCTCTGCCCACGAGGTGAGGATGCACCCCTCTTCCAGCCGCTAACATCATGCACAGGACCCAGAAGTTGCAGCTGAATGACTCACATCTACCTCTCAGCCCTGCATGGGATTCCTTTCTGGGCCCATCCTGGGTAGATCTTGCAATCTGTGTGTGCCCCACTTGGCAGGCCTGGGTGGGACAGAGGCCGGAGCATGGGCCCGGGTCCTCCCCAGGCCTGTCGTCCCTGTAGTGGGAGAGGAAGTGCTGCTAGCCAGGCCACAGACGCCCCAGCCAAACCCCTGCCCGGTCTGAGTCTGCACTGAAGCCTGGCTGTGCTGGTCCTCATGTCTGGAAAGACTGAATGACGTAACGCAAATAATCCGGCGGCTGCATTTATTGGCAGTTAATGTTTATCCGGCGATGCATGGGCTTTCTCATGGGGGCTTCCCCCAGGCCCTGCAAATGGAAGCTTGGCAGCACATTGGCTGCCCCTGTTCCCTGCCTCCAAACTGCAAGGCCTGTGGGTCCCGAACCCCCCAAAAACCACAAACCCAGTCTCTGCCGCATCCCTGTGTTGTCCCTTCTCTGCTGGAAAGGCCGCCTAATACTCTTGGCTTCTCCTCTTGTCCACAGCAAAAGTCTGAGCACAGCGTTTCCAATGCTTGAGTACCTCACTGGGATTGCATCACTTTTAACAGTTAAAAAATATATATGTAATAATTTTATATCTAAAGAAAAGTGGCAAAGATAGTAGTTCCATATCCCTTGCCCCTGTAGCCCCGCTAATCCCTCTCAGTAGGGTGCTGTGTTCGTGTCTGTCATGACTGTGAGACAATACTGATACATTGTAACACTTTCCTCAGACTCCCTCAGTCTTTACCTAATGCCATTGTTCGTCTCGGGATCCTGTTCAAGATACCACAGGACATTTACACATCCTGTCTCCTTGGGGTGCTCTCAACTGCGATCGTTCCTCCCACTTACCATGGTTTTGGTGACCTTGGAGGTCTGGAGGAGACAGTCTGGAGGGCTCTTGTGGAATGTCTCTCCATTGGGATCGGTCTGCTGTTTCTCTCCTGATGAGGCTGGGGTTACGGGCTCTTCACCACAGAGGTGAAGTACGTTTCTCATCACCTCACATCCGGAGGCTGCACTGTCAGTGGGACTGCTGGTGTTGGCTGGGATGGCCTGGCTGAGGTCCTGCCAGGTTTCTGTAAAGTGGGACTTTCTCTCCCGTTCCAAACCGTGCTCTTTGGAAATGAGTCACGAAGGACAGCCCACACTCACGGAGTGGGGACTTGTGCTGTACCTCCTGAGAGCAGAGTATTTGTTCACATTATTGGGAATTCGCCCATAAGACTGCTCGGCTCTCTTCCTTCCCATTTCTTTTTAGGGTGAGATAAGAGCCCCTCTTGTAGGAGATGAAGCCACCTGCTTCATTTGGCCCTGCTCACCTCCCTGAGCGCATCTCCTTCCACTCTACCCACCGTCACCGCTGCTCTGGGCGACACTGGGCATCGATGCCACGTCTCATGGAGCCGGCCCCGTCTCAGGACTCCAGCCCAGCTGTGCCGTCTGTGAATGCCCAGTGGTCACTCTTCAAACCCAGGGCAGGTGAGGTCAGCACTCAACATTCTCTAGCACATCACAGTCTTGATCCTACAGATTTAATAACAGGGTGACAGGACACACTCCTGATCCTATATTCATAATTAGTGTGTGACGTGATATATTCTTTCTATGTAAAATGCTAAAGCAACCACTTGCTTGAAATTCAGAGAAGGTACTACTCTCAGAAGAGCTTTCTCAAGTGCATTTTACTCACTTGTTTTTTGGGGGGCCTGTCATTTCCATTATTTCTAGATCTTGTGTAAATATATTTTTGCTGTTTCTTTCTTAATGCACGAAACTGAGATAGTCATGAGTCAACTGGAAAGCAGCCATCCGAAGGCATTTCTTGCCCTCACACAATGAGACACTTTAGGGAAAGAGCTGAACCTCATCCCTCAGGAACGGACACGAAATATTGGTCAATTCACAATGTAATCTAAGGACTGTATCAATCATAGCTGCAATTTTTATCTATTACACATGATTTCATCTACGTATAGAAACATTTAACAAAAAAATCCTAAATTGCTCATCCTTCACAGCCGGTGATAACCATTTTCAACAAGATCCTGTATGTCTTTCTCGGCGTGTTTTCTATGCTCATTTTTTGCACATAGTTGAAGAGTAAGAAACGCTGTCCAGACCAATTTTGTTCTACTTATAAAGTGCAAGAGACAAGATGGAATTATTCACCAAGAGCCACTTTCCTTTCAGGAAACATCCCCAATGCCAAGCTTTGGGTTGAATATTTGGATACAAAGTCTTTCTGGTCAAACCTCCAGAAACCCGCATTTCCAACTCAGTAACTATTATTATTATTTAAGGATATTGAGTGACTAGAAAATCCATTATAGTCAGGATGTGTTGAATATTTTTGTTTGATTATTTAGTTGTCTATAACTTAGTGCTTCTAATTTCTGTTCTTAGAAGGCAGGATGAAGCTGTGAGAGTTTACTCAAAGCTTTCAATGGCAAAAGCCTAGAGGATCACCTTTTCCGTCTGTAGACTTGGACGAGCTGGTGCAATGTTTACAAACCATCCTTTATAATGTACCAAATACAATTTCCAGGTTAAGTTTCTTTCTACTCTCCTGATGAGGACAGATCTGAAATCTATAAGATGCTAAGGATATATCTTACATTCTCTTAGGAATTCATTTAACAAATATAGTACCTGTGTCTATTATAAATATGGTAAATACAGATCATTTTACGGGCCCAATACAATGGTGGAAAATGATAGTTAAGTTTTCTGGATGGCCATTTGCACCTGATTTGGGAAGAGCTCCCGTACCCGGCATCCCATGAGCTACAGAGATATAGTGATCAAGGCTCCCTCGTGAGTCATAAACAGGGCTGTGGACAAAGATTTTCTTGCAAAAATAAAATGAGCATGGAATCAACTGAAAAGTTCAAAGCATGATGGATGAGCCATCCCCACTGAAGGTCACACTGTCACCAGCAAACCTAGAAGGACCACAGAGAATCAGCCACGTAAAATGTATTAGCTAAAGTGGTGACAAATAACAACACTTTCTCTCTGAGCTCTGTTCTCAAGCTTCTGTAGAGGCTGGATGGGTCTCATGAGTCAAGGTGACATTGAATCCTTGTCACTGTCCCTTCAGCTGGGGATGATGACAATGGCCACTTGCCAGGAGTGATGTGAGCTTTAGGTGGGAGGCTCCCCACCGTGTGCTCCTGTCACAGGCGGTTGTTGGTGTGGATGTTGTCACTTCTCCAAGGAAACTGAAATCAGTAAATAGAGTCAGGCCTCAAGCTGACGAAGCTGAAAATGGGAACAACAAAGAGAGAAAAATCTGGTCAGTGCCGGTGAGTTGGAGTCCAAACAGGTCACACAGGAGCAGAAGTAGATTTGGCTTTGGACAGACCGTTATTTCTCCTGGTAACATCACACTGTTCAGACCCTGTTATGATTTTATCTGTGGACAGTTCACAGTAAGGAACCTCGTAAAGCATGTTTTCAACTCTATTTTAGGTTGGTTTTGACCATCATGGTTAATTGTTTTACTTAGTGCCATCCTTGTCGAGCGTAGCTGCTGAGGCCAAGGGGTGCCCACTGTTTCCAGGAGCGTTGGATGTGCAAAACAAGAAGCCGGCAGAGATACAGGGGAGGGACCCGGAGGCAGAGGTGGAAGGAGGAAGGGAGACGGGGCAGACGCACGCTGGGAGAAGAGCCCGAGTGGGGGGCCGAGTGGGGAGCCGAGCCTGCGGGCTCTGGGTCACCGGCATTTTCTATGGTGCCTGACAGGGGGTAGGAATTCCACACATGCATGTCAAATTGAAATGTGAAAAAGAAGGGTAAATTGTCCCTGACCTTTCGAGCCTCCACTTGTTGCTACGGATCATTACCCTGTTCACTGCTGGGGCGATAGACAAGTCATGAGTGGTTTTGGCTTATCAGAGTCTCCAAAATGTATCTGTCAGTCTACATTCATGACGACAAGCATCGTTAGTACCTTGTGAGCTCACGGAGTCCACAAGGCATTGTGGGTACAATGGAATTTCAGCTTTTAAAATTCTCATCACGAACAGGGAAAATGTTTCACATAGTCCAAAAGGCAATCTGGTTAAAGAATGAGTGCTATACTTATATGGAACACTCTTCAATTATTATAATCATGTAAAGAACTCCACCAAAGTTCCTCGAAGATAATAGGGAAGAGACCTCGACTCGTGTTTATTAATATCTATAAGATTTTTGTCTGTCATAGCATTCAAATTACAAGGAATCATAATTTGTATTGTTTTGCATACACTATCACTTTCTGAAATATTTTGACTATAGGAAATGAGAAGAATTTGCAAATATATTAGATATATCATCAAATGAACTCATAAACCCACACACAGCCTGAATGAAATCCTGGATCTATTTTAAAAGGTGAATGAAAGTAGGCAGTCAAGATGATAAAGGAGAAGAAGGACGCAGTCTCTGGCCAGCTGTGGAAAGAGCGACTGCATGGCCTGTGGCCATAAACACCAGCCCTCAGGGAGGGTGGCCGGGGCTGGCGGGGGTGGCCCGATCCCGACTCCCAAGAGTGGAGGTGTGTTTGCCTGCGGTATCCTGGGACCTCTCCACCTATTTTCTTCCATACACGGACGGCTGGAGATTCGAAATGGGCATCTACTGATCGCAGTGCTGCTTTATTCTCCAGCCTAGGATGAGGTCTGGCGAGGGAGGGGCGCAGTGAGCCGCTGAGAAGTCACGCTGGCCGGAACGTAAGGAGAGGGAAAGCATGCAGCGTGTGCGTCTTGGGCATCTGGTCTCAACATGGGGACTGGGGAGGCCAAGAGAAGAAAGGATGAAAGACTGAGAGCAATTTCAAATACCAAGAGAAATCCTCTTGGCTCAGAATAATGTACCTTCCGTGTCTTTCAAAAATTGTCTCAACAGATGGGCTGCTGTGCCTCACTCCCCACAGAAAGTTCAAAACAGTAGGGCCGATTTCAATTACCCACTTGGGTTGTAAGGAAATGGGGGAAAATGTCAGGCCCGGCGTTTTCAGGGTTTAGATCAACGACAAAAGTCTGCGATCTGCCAAGATAAAAAGTCAGCAAACCGCATGCAGGTGAGAGTGTGGCCCCCAGAACCCCTGCGTGAGGCTCGCTTTGCCCTTGTGCCCTCCTCACAGCAGAGCCCAGCGAAGCCTGCTTGAGGCCTGGCTCTCCCCCAGGCACTGGTTCTGTCCTTGTTGTTTTACTCAGTGGATGTGTGGACCCAGGGGGATGTGGGGAACAGGTGTTTGCAGGTGGGTCCTGGTGAGGGGGCGCGAGTACGCTGTGCCCACAATGGAAGGCTGAGGTGGGCGGTCCCAGAGATGCTGCTATTGGCTTTCTTCCCCTTGTGGGGACCACCGTGGCCTCAGCTCTGGGGCCAAGCCCGAGTCAGGGCCGTGGGATGGCGAGCATGGCATTGTGGAGAACACATATCACAGCCCTTGTCTATGGGCCGCTCCCTGCCCTGATGTCCTCCCACATCAGTGGAAGGAAGTGCAGCCACTGTCTTCCAGACTTTCGGGCACAATGGCCATGGGGCAATGGACTGTCCTTTCCCAGAAGCTGGTCCAACAGCGTCCCAGAAAACGAGGTCCACCTGGTCTCTCAGGCAAATTCCTCAATTAGAATGTCTTTAAGGGAAGTCTCGCTAGGAAGACTAAGGAGAAGGCAAGGGGAAAAAAAAAAGAGTTCGGTGTTTTGGGGCAGTCTATTCCTTATCACTCAAGTTTGGGATCTCCACAGACCATGGAGCCTCCTGGGCTGGGGTAGAAACCCCCATTATCCCCCCAGGGACTCTCAATGGCCTGGGCTGCGCGTTGCCTGACTTAAAAAGGAAACACAGAGGGTAATGCCCAGATCCAGAGGATGCTTACTGTCGATCAACAGGCCTGTCGGTTTCCTTTGCTCCTTTAGGCCCTGCCTCCCCCCTCATGGTTAAGACTGGGGACCTCCTGCTTGCTGGTGTCCATCTTTAATGTATTTTCTTTTTTTTTTTTGAAGACATAGAAAAACATTTGATGCAGAGCTATTAATTCCAAGTGGTGAAAACATGGCTGTTTTTTTTTTTTTAATCATTCTTTGGATTTTTTTTTTCTGTACTTAAAGAATATTCTTTGAATAAAAAGGAGAGTAATGTAATGCACACAAAAGTGGTTCAAAAACTAATCATAGTTTACAGAGGGAGGACTGTTCGGCATAAGGAGAGGCTTAATGGAGCATTTTGTCCAATTCCAAGTCTGTTAAAGGATCTAAGGAAAAATCTTTCAAATTCACCATTTGCAGTGAAAAAGTTCCTTTCAGTGGGGCTCAAATCCAAAGTTAGGAAGTATGTATCTCTAGGTCAGGAGGCTTGACACAAGGGGAAAAACAGTTACATGGAAGATACGTAATTATGATTTTATGCAATTTGGACCCAATTAAGGATTTCTAAATCCTCACATCGCACACACAGATGCACACACACGTACTATAAATTATGCAACCAGAAGACTTAGCTGAGAAATGCAGAGAAGGCTGGCAAATGTTTTAAACAGTGCTAAATTTAGAAAAATGTTGACATTAGCTAAACTTTTCCAATTCAGCGGTATTCATGTCATGACTCAAATCTGAGTATTTCTTATTGTGGGAAGCTTTGTATAACCTGGACAGCTTCCTAGACAGGGTAATAAAAGACACATCTCAAGTCACATGAAAGTGGCCCCTGACCCTGTGATCCAGAGCCATCTGTCACCTGTGTAGGTGGGACGCAGCCTCACTCCTCGGGCCTGGGCGATGGCTGGCTTATCCCATGCACCCTTTCAGTTGTGACCTCAATTCATGATTTCTGGGGACCTTTCCTCTATTCCAAGAATCACACGACCCTGATAACGTGCAAAAGCCTCTAACATGGAGAGAAAGGTCCAAGATCTTCCGGGCTCTATCATGAAAGGAGGCATAGAATTGTCCGTATTAGCAGGAAGGCTCACCATGGGCTTCGTCGGTCTGGAACATGTTCGCTCCCATCCTCTTCTCAAACATATTTGTAAGCTATTGGCTTTCAGTGACCCCTCCCTCCTGGAATGCGATGTGCCCCCCAGTTCAAGAAAGACGTTCCCTTGTTTCTTCCCCGGGGTCGGCCTGGTCCCACTCCCCCACCGTCAGTGTCTGGGGCCGATCACCTGGTCCTCACCATTGTGCTGGCGCAGAGCAGGAACAGGACGGGCGGCGCAGGAAGGACACACTCATCTGCTTAGAACGCCCTTCCATAGCGTCCCGGAGGAGCCTGCAGACCTCGGCTACTTCCTTGCTGTGTGTCCCTGAACAGGGCACTGACCCTCTCTGCTCTCAGTCCCCTGCGGGGAGTGGGTATCAATGACGGCACCGCCTCTCAGGAGGGTAACGCGCATCCCGTGGGAGAGTGAATGCCAGTCACTCGGCTCCATCATCATCGGCACCCAGGAAACCTTCAGCCAACGTGGGTGATGTCCGGTGGTGACTGTGACAAAAATGAAACAAATTTGCTTTACAAAACAGGACGTAAAAGATGCCCTTAGCAGCTACAGAAGAAAAGAAGGAAGAGGAGGCGGAGAAGCAGGTGGAGGGAGATGCTGAAGGCAGCGGTGACTGTGGAGACCCGTTTAGGCGATCAAATAAACATGAGTGTTTGCGCCCAGCGTGGCCCAGGGCTTGGGTTTGCGGACACAGAGCCGGGAACTCCTGCAGGAGCGCGCGGGGCAGTGGGCGGGGCGCCTGACCATGAGCACCAGACCTGCCCCCAGTGCTCCGACAGCTCTTGGCCGGTGACGTGAACAACCCGTAACACATTTGCGGTAACTGCGAGCGGCGACCTCTTAATCCTCCACACCCAAGACAGACAACAGCTGAGTAGGTTCAAATGCCTTAAGTCTGAACTCCTTTGGTCCCTAGTAAAAGCAGCCAGGGGACACTGGGACGCTGATGGCAAGCTGATCTTGCGTTTGGAAATTTGTTTTGTTTTTCATTTTTATCCAAAAACCTTGAAAAGACATAGGTGAGCAACACATTTGGGGATGGGTCATTTCTAGAAAGAAAATGGTATGTGATTTTTCAGAAATAACGTACGAATATATTGTGATCATTAGGCATCTGCTTAGTTTGGTGGGATGAGAACATCAATGGCCCCCAATCCTATAAATATATACTGATCGCCCATATTTTAGGAACCCTGTGAGGCCATATAGCCACAGATGTCTGTCTGGCAGCCGCTCAGGAGGCCAGCACACACAGGTGCCCTGCAGAGGACAGAGGGTCGTGGTCAAGAGATACAAGGGTCCTTGCCACGAGCTAGAAATGTTCTTTTGCTCAGAGACCAGGAAGGAATTCTCAAAGGTCACTGATCCTCAAGCAGACAGCCCACCCCTGGATGGAAAGGGGTAATAACTCCCTGGCATTTTTCCTGCTTCTCTTCACCCCAGAAATTGAATTTAAAAAAATCGAGATCTTGATTTATGGTATCAAAGTCTTTGGAGTTAGAGGAGGAATCTGCAGTACAAACGAGAACAAAAGGTTCTCCAAGTGGGATTTCTAAGATGCACCAGGTTGGGGCAGCCCTGGGGACTGTGTGGGAGTCGAGACCTCGGTGTGGACAGGAGCGCAGCTGGGCCTCCGGGAAGGCTGAGGCGAGCCTGGCCATCACCCCCTCAACCGGCAGAAGGAGTGAAATTACGAGGCTCATGGTGTGTTGGCTTCGTTGTGGCTGAGCTTACTCATTTAGGTAGGAAAAGGGTCCTGTCTGGCAAAAATACTTTGCAGAGTGCATTCTTTGAGCTGATTAAGAACATGTGAAGCTGAGACAACATCTGTCCCATGAAGCCTAGTGGGTCAGGAAGGCTGTGCCTTACGACACGTGCAGAGATGCAGGGGCTGAGAATGATGCTCTCCCCTAATGTCCGCAGACCCCCGGCGCCAGACAAGGGAGCCGTGGCACGGGGCTCCGTACATGGGCATTAGCATGAACCGTCCGAAGAGAGGACACAGAGCACTTCCCAGTAAGTAACTGCCTTAAAAGGTAATCTCCAGGGTTTTTTGTGTTCATTTTTTTCTTTTTTCAGCTCAATAACAGTCCCTGCCATGAAACTGCAATCCCTTTCCGAGGGTTGGAAGGTAACGGAAAGCTTGACCTCAGCCCTTCTCTGCAGAAAGGGGTCGCGGAGGGACTGGGCCTCTCCAGACTCCGCTCTGTCAGGCCTGCCCTCGGCGGGGGGGTAACCTCTGGTCCCCCTTCCTGCTGCCAGGACTTGGTAAGTGGCTGAATGCTGCGACATTAGGAGAAGAGCACTGCTTATACACACACTTCTGGCATTTTTCAAAATTGGAAGCCAGACAGGTCATACGTTTTATGGTTGCGTTGGGAGCTGGCTGGCATGTGGTCTCTGCGCCGTGCTCGGAATCACAGCTGGCTTGGTGGCTGTGTCACAGCCCTTCTCGTCCGGCCACCGCACTCCCCAGTCTGGACTCCTCATCGATCTGGGGCCAGTCTCTGGTAAGGACAAGCCCATCCAGACAAGCTGCATCATTTAGAGGATCATGGACAGGCCAGCGGGCCTCGAAGAATCACATGACAGTGATTCCCTGTTGAGAAAATCCTTTGTCCCCGGAGGGACAGAAAGAGTAAGTGCACAGACTAAAGCCGTTTCAGGACACACCACTTTATTTTTCTCTTTCTGCAGGGGAAATGTGTTATTTAATGAAAAGGTAACTTTTTCTCAAGTGTCTTGAAATCTTCAGGATTTAAAAAAAAATTGGTTGTAGTACAACCTAAGATTCTTTGTTCTCACATGAGCAAGAACCAGACACAAAGACAAAAAGCAAAGCAAGTTTCCAGTATTGCTCTCATCTAGGATACACTCATGGCTTTGGAGGAAAACCATGAACACAGAGTGAGCGAGGAGATTCATCCCCCAGCACACGGATGCGAACAGTCGCACACAAACGAGATGGTTTTTGAAAGGTGGAGTTACTTTGCGATGCATGAATAACATTTAAAAGGAAAAGAAAACAAATCCCTTGTAACCCACTGGGCAGTGTTAGCCGCCTCCTTTTTCATACATTTGCAATACTACTCTTGAAAAGCTTTTGTGTCCCATAACTTCCTAAATGCATTGTTGTGGGACTTCTGAGCTTGCTGTCTTCCTGTTCTAATTCTTCCTCCTGCTCACCAAGGGGTCCTGCAGGGATCTCACAGGAAGCCCTGGCAGCGGGCGGCCACGCTCAGATGTGCGGGCGCCCAGGCCCCAGGGCAGGGTGGGGACACCAACCACATGTTGGCGCCCACCGAGTCCATGTTACTCTGATTTCTTACGCATCCGACCCCATACGTGGACCTCAACACCACCCTTTTCCCAGAGAAGCTAACTTGAAGTTGTATTCCTGCAGCTTGTAGCCTGAAGTCTGGAGGCTTGAGAACACAGAATTTTGGGTTACCAAAGTAGTCTGAAAGTTGCTGGAATAAAGAGCAGAAAGGGCTGGACTGCCAGGATCATCACGCACAGAAATTTGGGAGGAAGAGAATGACAGATGGACTGGAAGTCCTGGCCTGCACAGCCCACTCTCTTGTCCTGGAAAAAAAGCCTCCGGGGTAATTATTGATTCTATTGAGATATTAATGTCCATGATGAGATCACTAATGACCTAAGAGGGCCATCTCCTTCTTAATACCCAGGATATGATGAGGTAGACAAGGGAGGTCCTGGAGGAGGAGACGGGGGGAGGGATGGAGGGGTGTAGAGGGGGAAGATGGGAGGAAGAGGGGGAAAGAGTAGGAAAGGGTGGGAGGGAGGAAGAAGTAAAAGGGAGAGGGGGAGGGAGAGAGAGGGCGGGGGCAAGAAAGGAGGAGGGATGTGTTTTAAGGCACAGAGACAACTTGCTTCCAGAGCCTTCCCAGGCGTGTGTTCTGTTAAAGGGAGAGCATCATTATGTCTCTTCACCTACAACTAACTGCCAGTCACCTTTCCTGAGTGGAAGCATCAGAAACTGGCCCTGGATCACTCCAGTGGGACATTTATTGGATGCACACTGGGGGTTCAGAGAGGTAGGTGTGAGTGGGTGGTGAGGACAGGCAGGGCTCTCCTGAGAGCAGAGAGGCAGGAATCTCACAGCCAAGCGGGTGGGGTCCCCTGTTGCTTCCCCAACACATAACCTCTGCCCATTCTGTGTGCACCTGCCTCCCAGAACAGTGTGTCAGTCACAGGAGACCAGACCTGGTCACGTGTTTCTGGAGGAAGAAAGGTGAAGGAGAGCCACACTACTGTCCCCACTACAGGGAGAGAGGAGCGCCCACCGTTATTATGGCGCTCACACTGATCACCATTGGGGGGGGTGCCATTTCTCCCAAGGACCAGGGACCGCTGGGGACAGCTGCATGGGAAAAAAGTAACAACCAAGGGGTTGTCAGAATTTACACCGGCAAACTGTAGTGGACAGGAACTTGTAAGGTCCCCGATAGTTTATATGTGCGTATATGTATGCACTCCTATGTTAACAGCTGCTTAATGACATTGAATTATGTAAAATAATGTCTTATGTGGGGTTCATTTGATGTTATTAAAGCCTGAGATTAGCAGTGACACGGATCTGATGTGGATTGTTTGCCTTCTTTAATATTGACACAAAAAACAGCATTGTGCCCTGTGTTTTGAGTGCTAACACGCTCTAGATGCTCTGGTGTCCTTCCCTCTCCGCATGCGCGCACGTCGACCTGTTTTATCCGCACTTCCTCTAAGCCAGCGGAAATAACTTTATCAGATATTTTTGCCTCCGAGGAAGCAAAGCAATGGAGGTAGGGCAGGTGGTAGAAAAAAGACATACATTCAAGAAATCTGGAAGTGAGATGAATTGAAACACATCAGTAAAAAGTGAGGGACGCACAAGTGCACGTGGTTCTATGTGCGTATGTGGGAAGGGGCACACACATCAGAGAGCTGTGCCACGTCCTTGTTTTCTCATTTTCATTTTAATTTTTTAAATTATTTTTGTTGTTTGTTTGCTTGTTTTCCCACTTACTATAAAATAGCAGAAGCCCCTCACTAAAATTTGTTTGGGTTCTCAGCTTCTTAAAAATAAAATCCCACTTGAAGGTTTTCTTTCTTCTAATTCAGAAATATCCGCTCAAATATGGACAAATATTTACCCTCTCCATGGCAAGTAGAGTAACTCTCCGTAACCTGAGAGGGTTTTTTGGTTTGTTTGTTTATTTGGGTGTTTTTGTTTTTCTGAGGCTCTTTACCTTGGGGCAGAGCACAGATTTAGAATCTCTTTGTGTCTGTTCCAGTCCCGTTTTTACTCTACGGAGTCATCGTGACAAAGTAAAATGCAACAAAAACCACAAACACAAAAACAAACAAACCAACAGAAACAGTGCCTTTTCATAGGAACCAGGCTCTGGACCCCTTAGATACATTTCAGACTGCTGTACATGGTCCTAGCTCCCGTATCTCTCTCAAGCTGCAAAGCTGACCCCATGGGTAAGTTATGAGGCTACCGTCAGGCTCCAGAAGCAAACATCCCAACTGCTGTACTTACATCAGTCGGATTCTCTTATTTTTCTCCCATAGGCTTTCTTCCTCTGTCCGGTTTCCTCATGAGTACACGCAGAGTCTTACCAAGGTCTGGGACATGCTGAAGACAGTGGCTGAGGGGCTGCCTCCCTAAGTATGTTTCTATCAGGAAGTTGTAGGAAATTAACTGATGCATGGGTCTGTGAGAGATTCCCAGGACAGAGGCAGACAGGCATGATGAAAATCTCAGTCAACAATCTGTGTTTATTCAGTTCAGTTAAATATTTGCCATTTGACTGCCCAGCTCCCGGCACAACATATACGCCGGAAACAGCAAAATCAATCAGTTACCTGCCCCATTCCCCAATTCTGGAGGAATTACCGAAGGAGATACACACACACACACATACACATACACACACACACAAAAACACACCCTGTCTCGGCAGGTTTGTATAAGCTGAGGCATGCGCTGTTGGCCTGGGGAGCAGGCAGGAGGCTGCCCAGCACCTCTGGGCATGCGGGGGGCTCCATGGGGGACGGGGCTGCAGTGGGCACAGGCGGTGGCCTGCCCAAATCCAGGGACGACTTCAGCAGCTCTGTGCAACTCATCTTCTGGGCCCTGTGTGCTTTTCTGCCAATGAATGGCACCCACCAACTTCTGCAGAGGGGTCCCAGACCCTGGAGTAGCCCTGTCCATCCCCCAAAACAGAAGCCACCATCCTCTGGGAGCCTCCAGGCCCCAAGGCACCCCTCCGCCTGCGGGCTGTACGTGGCCGCTGTGAGAACCAAGCCCTCGTCCCCAGCGCCATTCATGCTGAGAGCTGTCCGCAGGACCCCGCTGGGCCTGGGAGACCCCCCTCAGTGCATCCCCGGCTGGCTTCTTCCCTCCCTGCCCTGCTGGCCCTGTTCCCTCGCTGTCCCTCCTTAAGAACGCCTCCTTGGGTGGCGGCTTACTCTTCAGGCGTGGACTGGGGTCAAGGCCGGGTAAGGGAGAGGAGTGTGGACAGGTGACGGATTGTTAGATTCATTCATTCAGTGCTTAACGGTGTAACTGGGAGTTACACGGGTGCCGGACGGGTGCTCTCAGGCCGCCACAACAGAGTATCAGGGACTGCGGCCTTAAAGGAAGACATTCATGCTCTCGCAGTGCTGGAGCCCAGAAGTCCCAGATGAAGCTGTGGGCAGGACTGGCTTCTCTGGGGGCTGCTCCGCTGGGCCTGGGGAAGCATCTTCTCCCTGTGTCCTTACTGGGCGTCCCTGGGAGCCTGTCTGTGTCCTCATTTCTTCTTACCAAGGACACGGTCCCTATTGGATTAGGGCCATCCCCAGTGACATTTTAGCTTGATTATTCATTAAAGATTCTGTCTCCAACCCCAGTCCCATTTTGAGGGCTGCCCCGACATGTGAACTGGGGAGACAAAATTACCAACTTACTTTAAGGTATTATTGGACTCATGGGGGGTCACTTACTGTTTCCCTTCATTCTCTTTCACAGCCCCCAGAAGTGAGACGATCGCTCTAAAGCACTTAAAGTTTTTGGTGTTACAGGGGGGTCTGTGTTGCTGTCCCCATGTGGAACTCCAGGTGGACATGGGGGTCTGTGTGCATGGGGCTGTTCAGGTCCTCTGTCCTCGCAGCTCCTGCCCACCCCCCAGACACACTCGACACACACACGCCTCACGCGGTCGCAGGAACTGAGCCCCAGAACCTTCCCTCCTGCGCGTGATGAGAACGAGCCTTCACGCCCTCCCCCTTCACACCGCCCTGCTGCCCCCAGGCTCCCCTCTCCTCTCAGGATATGGCTCAGACTTCAGGCTTTTTAGGAATTTTTTTCTTGTCTTCCTCCCTCTTTTCTCCCAGATCAGGATATTGACAACTGGCCTTGATTTTCATGATCAGAGCCCTGTCCCCCGCCCTTCTCCCCCGAAATCCTACAAATATTCTATTACTATTCTCAGTAGAGTAATGGGGAGACTGAGGAAAAGAGATCACGTCATGTGGCCAGCAGGTGACAGAGCCCGGATTTGGGGTCCCGCTCCTACGGCACCCAGCTGGGCCCCCCAAGGGCTGTGTCTGACCCACTTTCCCTCAGCGTGTCAATGGCCGGGACATGCCCTCTGGAGAGCAGGATTGGTGTGGGCAGCAGCCCCTGGTCTGGTGCACACTTGGTGCTTGATGAGCGTCTGTTGAATCATTAATCCAGTCCTGCCTCCAGGGCGCACTGCCCAGGGGCATGAATCCCACATTCGTAGAAGCATCTCAGTGTGGCAGAAAAGACAAACCTCTCATGGACTTTGTTGAAAAGAAGCCCCAACTGCAGTGGGAAGCCCATGTGCCAAGTGTTCCTTTCAGAAAAGGGACTGCTTTGCATCAACATATCCCCCCGGGCTATTTATACGCATCTTCTGAGAAGCCCTCAGAACAGAGCTAGAAACCCGGGGCTCAGGAAGAGTCGCTGACCTCTGACATCGCATGACCCTCTAGGAAATGATTTCTCTCTCCTCTGAACCAGTAAGACACATACTCAAGGCTCCTGGGAAGCAGGACACAGAAGGAAGGAGTTAGGACAGTGGCACCAAGCTGCCCAGGACAAAAGGCTGCCTGGTCCCTGCTCCTGGTGGCCCCCACGAGACCTGTGTCCTGTGATCCACGGGCCAGGGACTGCTGAATCCATACCCACCACCACCCACGGCGCCGTGGACGTTCCTCTTCACCCTCCACTGTCCCCCTTGCTGTGCCAGTGTGTGCAGATGTGAAACGACAGTCATCCCTCCCCATAAATTAAGTGCATTCTCGCGTCCTGTGCCCTGTTGACCAGGGGCGGCTGTTACCAAGATTTATAGACTTGGAGCAGTCACATTTTCTTGGGCCCTGCAGAGCCTAAACATTGGTATCTAGACTAAACATTTTTGGTCTTGAAAGCTTTTCTTTCTTTTAAATTGGCTTCCATGCCAAAGCTCTTCTTTTCTCATTAGAACACTAGTTTCCTCTCCTGTGGGGGAGGGCCGTGCCGTGCAAGATGGCCCACGATTCCCTCGCAACGTTGTCGGATAATCACACTAGCCATTTTTGACAAAGTTGCATTTCTAAATCCAACCCAGTTCTTCCTTAAAAATACCGTTAATCTTGTAACTTTTAGCAGACTATAGACTGAGATATTGCAAACAATTTTATCATCCAGTAGACTTTTTCGCTCACGAAACCATTGTCACAGTACGTAGACCTTTTTGCATCTCAAGGAATTAGGTTGTATATAGAAATATGAAAGACAGAAGGGATTTCTTAAGTTACCTGGTTTGTTTAACCAGTGTACACGTTCTAGGAGGATCACTCAGAGATTGGAGACTTCGGGGTTCTGCCCTCCATTGTTCAACCAATGATATCACGTATGTAGCATTTTATATATCCTAAATGTCATTACGGGATGTTTATTTGTAGATAACCTTCCCGCAGCCGGCATGTCTGTGACCATACCTTGAGCTGGTGCCCGACATTGCAAGCTTGTGTCTGCAGCGGTGAGCGGCGGACTCAGACCCAGGCTACCAGCTCCTCTCTGGAGGCCCTCCTGTCCCTGTCGCGGAGGTGAGGTCCTAGTAAACCACGCCGTCCACAGGGACCTGGTTTCCAGCTCAGGACCTCTGGTGTCAGTAACCGGATGTTTGGGCACGTCGCCTGTGCGGAAATGAAGGGTTTGCATATTGAGTAAAACCAACAGCGGAAAATCAAGCTCCTACAGAGGTACAGTGACAAATACAGTCGGACTCTCTCTTTACCAAGTTGATATATGTTTGTATTATGGCCAATAAATAAATAAATAAAGGGAAAAAAGACCTCCTCGAGATAACATCAGGGCCTCTGTTGGCAGTTCCTCATGGGGAGAGAGAAGCCGCGCCCAGTCCCCACTCACCCTTTACTGACCCTGTCCTCTGGGGTGCTCCCATGCCTCGGGCTCCTGAAAGGGCTTGGGAGAATTAAATGAGATGCTCTTTATCAAGCAGCCTTCGCTGTTGCTCTCATGATGCAGGCACAGCGTCGCCACCCTCCCTCCAGCTCGTGTGCGTTCTCTGTGCACGTGGCCCACATGCATTCCCACACTCGCCACGGGTGTTTAAAGAGCATCCCGTGAAGACGTCTGGGAGGTCTTCCTGTGTCTGCAGTACCTGGCACGTCCAGTCCTTGTGTCCTGGCCCGCTTCACACGTCTGGATGGTTCTGAGTTCGGGCTGTGCCCAGCAGTTTTTGTGATACGGGAGTGACTTCTATTCATCCCAAGATACGGGGATTCAACTAACGGAATAAGGAAATGATGTCTTAGAGTCAAGTGAAGTGGGAATGGTACTAATCTTAATTTAATGATTTTTTAATAATGCATCTTGAATTTTGTAGATATTTTCTTTTCTGAAAGGCTAGATTGACCCTGGCCCTGACCTTTTAACGTCTTTGTCCCTGTTAACTGGAAGGTGCATTTCCTATGTCACTATATAGCCAACTGATTTTCTATGGGTCTCTGTAACAAAGTTACTTACTGCATTTATTACCATACAATGCTATGATATAGAATAGTCTCTGGGCTTCTTTCTAAAATCCTTGTTAGACTAAATCCATTCCAAAATTGCCATTCAGGCCTCAATTCTACGTAAGATTCTTATAACTGAGTCAGTGCATTGTGCACATGGACCCAGGTCCATGCAATACTCCATTAGATGCCCAGGGACACATGGAATTATTTTATTTTATTTTATTTTATTTTATTTTATTTTATTTTTATATGGAATCATTTTAGTGGTGGGTTTATTAAGACTAGATTTCAACCGAGGAGATATTTTCTCAAAATATACAAAACAACTTCAACCTCATAAAAATCATGTGTGTGTGTGTGTGTGTGTGTGTGTACTGAAAATGTAAAATAAAATCTGTTGTCTTGCAAGTATTAAATTTCTATAATTATATCTCCCTTTTACAAAACAAAATTCATCAAATGTATGAAATGATACAAACTATCAACAATAATTTGAATTCCCAGGGATGCCTGGGTGGCTCAGTTGGTCAAGCATCCGGCTCTTGATCTCATCTCAGGTCTTGATCTCAGGACCTTGAGTTCAAGTCCTGTGTTGGTCTCCACATTGGGTGTGTAACATAATTTAAAAAAAAATTAATTTCCATGAAAAAGAATATCTTCTTAAGAGAGAAAGTATTGTTCTCAGAAAAGAGTCTGCAGGACTTAAAATATTAGTGCACGAGCTGGAGAGAGCTATAAGTTTTATTATTAGCCATTGCCAGAATTCTTCATTCAAAATCAACTAAATTATGGTCACAAATGTAGATGGTAAGTTCCCACTTTAAATCAGCAAATAATCAAAAAAATTAGGATGCTATTAATTGAGATTTCAAGTGAAAGTTTATACTAATTCTGTATTCATGGATCACTGCTGATTGTCGTATTTCTGTATTTTTAATTGTTGGTGCTTCTAGAAATTATGATGAAAACAAGAGAAGCTTAAGAAATGCTCAGGTTTTGAAAGACTCTTTTTGGGAAGACAGCCCGTAAAATAGGTGTGTGTGGTCACCTGTGCCACGAGATGATGTGCAGGAATTCAGAGAAGACTGGCTCCCCTACACCGGATCACTTAGAAAATTGTTCGTGCATGTCATCAGGTTCACGCGAGTTTGTGAAGACCAGGAAGTGGGAGGAAAACATGTACAACTAAAATCTTAAATGACTGGAGAAAGATGCCTTTTCTTCCCTGAAAGCTGTGGTGAAAAGAACACTGGACTCATGTCCAGTCGTTCTCAGCTTAAGACTTGGTTCTACCCTTGACCAGTGGTGGGTCCTTGGGCAAGTCCCTCCATTTCCCTAGACATCAAGTTCCTCATCTATAAGCCCGGGAGCTGGTATCCATGAGCTCTCCCATATCTTAAATTTGATGTTTCTGAGGAACCTTTTAAAGTGAGGATCTCAACTGCAGAGGAGCAAGCAGGCAGCCTGGGTGTCCCCAGGCTCGTTCCCATCAAGGCACCAGACATGTGCCCGCAGGAGATAGGGAGCTGAATGGAGTCTCACATGGAGACCAGAGACAACAAAGAGGCTCAAGGTACACAAGGAGGACAGGCTCCATCGCTGTCCTCTGGCATTCTTGATAAAGCATAAAGTACGTCTCTCACCCCAACCAAGATTATTTGTTCATCATTCTCCTGATAGCTGGCCCCAGAGCCCCCGGAGTGTTCCATCACAGATTCTCGCCCCTGGTTTGAGACCCACGAAAGCATTTCCTAAAGTACTGTGAATGCCAGCTAGACTGACGCGTTATTTCTTCTAGTAACGCATCTTTTAAATACAAGGAAAATACATTTTTAGATTTACAAGTTAGGGTCTTCGGGATATTTGTGTCCATGCGTGTGTACGCTTATGCACACGTGTGGACACGCATGTGTATTATGTGCACCCGTGTACAGAAATACACATACACATCATTTCCCTCATGGGTGCTGCTATGTGAAAGGGTCTGCTATCCCATTTTGCCCAAAGCTGACATGAATAATGGAGCTGGTTGTGGAAAATACACACGAATGAACATGAAAAAAATCACAACACAAATGAATAGAAAATGCACAGAACGTAAGAAAACAAAGGTTTTCATCAAAACCCCAGAGTAGAAAGGAATTCTTTGAGATGTTCCAAGAGGAAGATCAGTCAGAGGACAGCAAAGAAAGAGCTGGGGACCGCAGCCGTGGTCAAATGTGGGAGAGCACGTGTGCACTGCTGTCCACATGCCAAAGCGTCCCACGTGTTCCAGATCCAAACGCGTCCCACAAACTGCGACTCTACTGCGTTTGCCTTGTTGTTAAAGTGACAAAGTTGTTTTAGTCACAAAATGATGAGTTCACAGATCTACTACGAAGTCAAAGAAAGGGGAATTTTTCACTAAGTTTGTGAAAGCACCTTGTGAAGAGAAAGATACCGTGAGCTGGAAGGGGAGATAAAAAGATGGCGGAGAGCCTGCCTTCTTCCCACCTTCATGACCCTCCCTCACAACCAGGGAAGACAATCCACAAATACCTGAGATTCTGTCTGAAGTCGCATGCCACTCCTCCAGAAACCAGGTCCTCTCCATTCCCTTCTCACCAGGGTCACTCAGCCCCAAGCTCTCCCTTCCCTTCTCATCAGGGTTCCTAATCCCTGGCCTCTTCACATTTTGGGTCACACCAGTCTTGGTTGTGGCTAGTCACCCCATGTCTGGCAGCATCCCAGGATTCTATACACCAGGTGCCAAGAGAACCTCTCTTCTACCCCAGGGGTGACATCCAAATGTGTCTGGACATTCCCAAATGTCCCCTGATGTCAGAGTAGGGAGGAGTCACCCTCCTGAGAAGCACTTTCTTAGTCTTCTCTGGCTGGGGACAGGAGTATCAGCTCAGGGCCCTCTGCCTCCTTCTGTTGACTGGGAACATGCTCGACATAAAATGGTAGGGTGACATGTCACGAGGCCCCACTTTTAAGTATGGAGTAAGTCTGCTAACTGGATGATATAAAGACCCTATTTAATGAAATAATCATTCAAAAAGTTTTATTGTTTGGATGAAGGTTTTTCGTTTAAGTGGACATGGTCACAAATAAATCAAGTCCCACAGTGGCATGAAATCATGGGATATGACTCATTTTTTGAGTTAATAACTTATAAAATATTTCTGTCCTGTAGAGAACAAATATATACATTATTTTTAAGGAAGATATGACACGATGCCCAAATAGTTAAAAAAAAAAAAGTATACAGAATAAACAAATAGTGTTTGTCTGGACTCAGCCAACCCACTGGGGTCCCTAGGGTCACCATGTCACTGGGCTCTTCATCCATCCCACAACCCACAGTCGGCCCTGGGTGCTGGCGGTCCCACCAGTCACGCAGGTGCCGGGGAGGGGCAGGGACTAGAGCTGTGAGCAGAGCAAGCTCCCTCCGCCTTCGAGGGCTCCACTTGCTCTGAAAGGGCTTTCGGAGGCGACGGAGGACGCGCACTGAAGAACTCCCTATTTCGTCTCAGTCACCCTCGCTGGTCATCTGCATTAAGCTCTCCGCAGCTATTTTAATAGACATTTTCAAAATACCAAGGTAGCAACATTTTTATTGTTTTATTTGAAGCTGCTCCGTGGGCTCCCTCTGCTCCCTGCGTGGCACAGCCTGGTGCAGGAGCCCTCCCTGGCCAAGAGCAGGGGGCGGGTGCAGGCGCACCGCAGTCTGGGCTGTCCCCACCGGCTGGCGGCACCTGCTCCCGCCCCTGACAGCGAACTTTCCTTTGCCTTGTGAACAAACGCAAATCCACAGCATTCACAGTAAGGACCTCGTAAGTCTGTGCTGAGGTATGTGCCGCTTTACGTATTTGCTTACATCATCCCTTGATTTTTACGGCAAGTACAGTTTGGCATTGCCTCTGGCTGCATTTAAAAGCAAAACAAAACAAACAAAACACAAGCACGGAAGAATTAGAAGCTACCAGAATTCAAGTCCAGGACACCCGGTCACAGGCATCTCCTTCCATCACTACGTATCACTTCTTCCTTCCCAGTTGCGACTGACGAAGACGACACAATTTTATTAAAAATTATTTTTTAAAATTTTCTAACCAAGGTATTTATTCCTACTTTCAATGTTCTAATAAGTGTGAGCTTTATGGAAAAGCTGTAGAAATATGCAAAATTAAATATTAAAAATGGTAATGACCTGCAGATCTACTGAACTTTATGTTTTGAATTTTTCACGTTCACTAGCCCCCGAGAGGGTCCTTGGATGGTGGTGGGACGATCACATGCACAAATACAATGACGCTTGATTTGAGTCTTGGACTCCAGTGGACAAAACCCAACTTGTCCACTGCTGTTTCCACTTCTCAAGATCATGTCAGTCAAGCCGGATGGCAAGTGAAGGCTCACTGTCCTGTTGCTGAGACGCGGTACCCCCTTCGCACCTGCTCAGGGTCTGGGCACATCTGTTCAGCGCCCAGAAACGCTTCCTACCTAGGGACATGTAACTGACCCTTCCACCCTCACTGTCTCTGCTCTCCCTCTTGACTACGCCCACATTGCACAGTGGAATCATACTTCTCAGAGCCATTAGATCTGCTTGTCCTCCTCTTGGGTGTTTTGTGAACCCCATGGCGGTATAGCTGCTTCCCTTGGGATTTCTGCTTTTTGCTCTTGAGCCAGCAGACAGCCCTTGCTGCTCAACATTAATTCTGGAATGACAATTGCCTTTGATTCTCCTTCTACTTCCTGGGAAATAAAATTGTCAGCAGAGCAAGCTTGAAACTTATCAGATACAGGATTTTAGAGGAACGAGATTTCCAGCAGATGCCTCCAGACTGGAACGGCCCATCAGAGCCGCGCTCTCTCACGCACGATGTCATTCTTGTGATCTGTGCCACAAATGTGTGCGGCCCACTTCGTTTGGCGAGTGTGGTCTGTTACATTCCTAACCACAATGTGTTCTACTCTCTCTCCTTTTATCTTTAGTTAAGTTCTCTAGACTGGGGTTCCACCACAGGTTTTAGAGAATTTTAATGCAATCATACACTTTTTTTTTAGACATATAGAGCTCATTCTGTCCTATTTCTAGGAGATCTGTTCTTTTTACTTAGCAAGTGCATTGGAGCTTTTCTGCATTTAGTTCATCTGGGTCCCAGTGACAGTTCACAAATCAGAGTTCTGCGTGGCTCTGTGCCGGGACCGCAGGGGCTGGTCCTCGACACAATTGGTTCCTACTTGGGTCCAGCCACTTCCTCACTTGTCCTAAGGATGTGACACGGCCTCTCATTCAGAAAATGCATGTTTGCCTCTTAGGGGAAGCTGCCCACATATGTGGGCAATTCACCTCGGTTGTTTTATCTTCCGAAAATCACATTCCTAGGTGCTTCTGCCTGGACTTGAGGACACCTGGGCCAAGCTGCCGTGGGTCTGGCTCGGTCAGCATGTGCCTGTCAACACCTACCCTCCTTCATCTCCGTGTCTGAGCCTGAGGATTACCATTCCCGATTCCTAGGGTAGTGGCTGGGGCATCATGAGGAGGCTTTCCATACGCTGTGGAGTCCAGGACAGGGGAAACAAAGTCCATATTTGAGAGATACTGCATAAATACATGCATAAATTAAGATTTACCTTTCAAAATTACATCAGAAACTGGAAGAAATAATATACATGAATGATGCGGTACTGCGTAGGCGTATAAATGTGCACGTGCATGCGAGCGGATTTATAG
Source organism: Mellivora capensis (assembly GCA_004024625.1). Lineage (NCBI taxonomy): Eukaryota > Metazoa > Chordata > Mammalia > Carnivora > Mustelidae > Mellivora > Mellivora capensis. Next base: position 35,577 of record PISX010003403.1, on the reverse strand, counting down.
TGATACTGATGTCAGCGGAGAAGTCCGTTCCCCATAATACCTGTGGCAGATCAGGCTTCCAGGGCAGTTTCTCCGGGTCGTTCTCTTCTCTCTGCCACGACTGGAGGTGGACAGTGGCTCTACCCCAGACAATAGTCCCCGCCGTGCGGACTCGGTCTCAGGGACTGTACCAACACTTGCCTTCTGTGTTGCCAAGCTATGCTGAACCACACTGCAGACGGGCCTAAAAGGGGCGTCAGCCACACCAAACCTGCCTTTCTTTACAATCTCCGGTTTTAGTCATTGTGGGAACTTTGCAATAATTTCGATTTTTTAAAAATTGTTATTGATGTATTTATTTTAATTACTAAATTTTGATACTCTTTTTTTTAAAGATTTTATTTATTTATTTGAGAGAGAGGCAGTGAGAGAGCATGAGCGAGGAGAAGGTCAGAGGGAGAAGCAGACTCCCCGTGGAGCTGGGAGCCCGATGCGGGACTCGATCCCGGGTCTCCGGGATCATGACCTGACCCAAAGCTAGTCGTCCAACCAACTGAGCCACCCAGGCATCCCAAATTTTGATACTCTTTAAATGCTGTGCTCCTATCTTGCCTCTTCTTAGTCTCATCCCTGAAATATCCTGCATGTGTTTAATGCTGATTTAATCTATAATAAAAGCAGAAAATGGAGTGACATATTTCCCTCTTGGTCTCCTTGAAGTCCGTGACAGATAATCACAGACCACAGCCCTTCCAGGGTTTCTAAACTGTAGTCTGTCTTTCTGCTTAACATGTAATGTTGTATATGAGTGGCTAAGCCTGAAAATTAATGATCCTGGTGACAAAACAAAGTCCCAGAAAAACTTGAGGAAAAATTGGTGAAAGTCGGAGGCATATACTAATGCAGAGAACGTGTGATTTCTAGGAACTGGGGACTGGGCCCCTTGGTCATGGTGGGGACAGGCCTCAGCACTCCCCCTGGGAATAGGGACTACATCTTCCCTGGCCACCCCATCATTGATCACGCCCAGTACAACAGGCTGCATCTTGCTTTATCGGGAGGAGACCATCATCCATCATTTCCTGGTGACACATACCTTACCGAGGGGTTTTCTACATGAAAACATTTTAATGTTGTCACTTTGGGAGAATATTTTGTCTTCGAAGAAGAAAAGGTCAAGCCTGAAAAGTTTTAGATAGATTTGATAGAAATCAATAGAGTGAAGGGCATATTTTCTACGAAATGTTCTTGAATGTTTTATTTATTGGACGTGCAGCTGTACAAATTAGACGCATGAGATCTAACAGGACAAAATCCGGGTCATGATTTTTATACATCACTGCGTCTTCCCTACAAAAGATAATTCAAAATTGTCTTAAAGTCTTAACGCAAATGTGTATTTAGACTAAGTAAGTAAAATGTTACTTTGATTCATTTACCACAATTGGAGCAAAATTTCTGGCTCTAAATCTTCCGTTTGTGACATTCCACTCGTGCTGGTTGTGAACACTAAACCAAATATATTTTTGAAGACGTGGTTTTCTAAAGCCACTGAACAGAGCAATGACTCAAATTAAAGTTAAATTGCTCCTCTTGATTATAAAAGTTTTTATGTTTTGTTCCCTTTCTCTACACAGCACAGAGATTAAAGACCCAATTTCCTACCTTTCTTTATATGGTACAGGGGTTGCGGACATGACGTCCTAATGTTTCACTCCTGAAGGATTGTGAGGCAAATACAGATTTCTTCATCCCAGCTGTAGGTACAGAGGTAAAGCTGGCTCCTGGAGGAGAAGGTGAGGGGCCACACACCCCCCTTCCGGGGGTAGACGTTTGCACACCCATTTCTCCTCTCCCATACAGTCCTGTCTCCACTGCTCACCATACAGGATGGCTTTGAGTCTCTCAGCTCCCGGCACTTCTGTTAATCAGCTGGACAGTGCCATCTCCCTATGAATCCGTGAGGGTCCTTTGAGCCAATGTTGATAAACTGTTACTGCACAGAACCCCCCCTCCCAGTAGTTAGATATGAGGGATCCTAGAGCTCATCGCACAATTCCTGATAACTACTAGTCACAGCGGTTCAAAGTGCTAAAACAGAAATAATTCAAAAGGCCATATTGCCAAGTCAGTAGAACTGATGTCTTCCAGTCACCAAAATACTGAATGGATTTTACTCGCCCATTGCTCTACCCCTGATGGTTTCTGACCACAACCCCCGTGGGCACTGTCCATCCTTTTTTTCCCAGTGTGCTTTGTCTCTGGGAATTTTTAACAAAGATGACCATAAATATGTGCAGTGGAACACAACGTTACAGTCTGTACATTTGACGGTAATTCCAATCCCGTATTACACACATTTTATTGTTTGTCACTGATGAAAGAAGGTTCTTCCTAGAAAAAGTGCAGATGATGTAATAACATCACAGAAAGAAACCATTCCTCGAGCAGGTGCAATTTTAGCAAATATTTTACAGGGAAGATGTTCTCCGAGAAAGGAACTTAAGATTTGGAGCTGGTGCAAAAAACACAGAGTCCTCTCTCATTGGGATGAAGGCCCCAGAGAGGAAGGGCCAAGGGCCAAGACGCCAGCAGAACTCCAGGAGGAATCAGAAGCTTCACTGAACAGTGTCCTTCACCGCTCCCAGCTGGGGTGGGTTACGGGTAAAAGGTTTGCCCCAGATCAGAATTGCATTTTCCTTTTGGTAGAGTTGAAGGTGTCGAGAGGGACATGCTGCCAGTCTGCAACAGACTGGTGTCCACTCACTCGTGCCAAGCTTCATGACAGGAGCTGAGGCAGAGAACATGTCTTGTCTACCCAGGGATGTGGATGGAGAAAGCCCTCCATAGCCCAACGGAAGGAGAAGAAAGGAGAGTCAGTGTCCCTAGCTTTGTCAGAACTGAACAGAAAAAGAGGAAACCTATGTTACTTGAGAACATGGAAGTAAGAGTAAAGATTACAGAGCTCTGGGACTGTGCCCGAGGCAATGGGGAAACGGGCGCTAACTGAAATTCGCCTGAGTCCCATTTGGGACTTTCGAACATCGCCATGCTTTACATCTGCGACGGTTATGGAAAAACTCTCTGGTGACTCCTGAGAGAGGTCCCAGCCTGGTGCAAGATACCCGCGATCCTCTCGAAGTGCCCCTTCTTTGGAAAGAACCTACGAGAACCAAGTGTGCCCTGTCGTCTGCACTTGCGTCCGACGCCGTGGCGAGCAGCACCGCTCCCCGCCGGGGCCCGCTGGAAGGTTCCACAAAGCAGATGCGTCCCTGAGGAGGTTTAAATAAAACATGCAGCTGGGTCTCAAAGGCGTTCTAGTAGAGGGTTCGTGATTAAGTGAGGCACAAGGTCTCCCAAACTGAACGTCACGCATAATAGTGGTGCTCATCACGGGCGATCGTTCCCATTACAAAACACGGAGAGGAACGCCCGAGCGACTGAGAGACAGAAAGGGTTAACGGAGTGACTCCTGGAACGGGGTTGCGGGAGGGGGGTGACACTACGCCAGTTCTTGTTCTGGAAGGTTTTTACACACGCTGGTTTCTAAGCACTTGGTAGTCACAGGGAACATGTCAGACACCTTCACAGGTGCTCCAGGGCAGAGTCCGCAGACGGACGGGCGTCCTGTGCTGTGTTGCTGTCTTGCTTGTACAGAGGCAACAACGTGCACGTTCTACCGCCCGAGACCAGCGCGCACGCAGCAGGCGCCGGGCGGAGAGCAGGGCAGGCATGCAAGACACGCATATTGAAATCACACTATTTGCATCCAACTTGGGTTTTTATTTATTTTTATTATTTTTATTTTTTTAAACTCTGAATAAAATTTCCTTCTTTTTTTGCATTTTTTAATGTTTTAAAATTTTCATTTTGCTTAATGAATATACAATTTTAAAACTCTCTTCCCCACCCCATCCTACTTTTTTTGTAGTTCATTGTGTATAATATTCTGGGGTTATGTAACTAATACGTTCTTGAGTCATTCTGAAAACGGGGATTTGAAATGTTTAAATTTTCTTGACACCTGCCATTCTAATTGATTTCGTTTTTAAAGATGCACTAGTGCTTTTAGACGCCTGTCCTCCCCAGCCTGCACATTTATTTCCCCAGTGGTCCCAGAGAGGTCATCTGGGGTGAAAATGGATTCTAACTTACTTAATTTCCTTTTTTGATCAGCAGTTAGGATCTTTTCTTCTCCTCTTCCTTGGCTAGTGTGAGTGGTGTAAGTGGCGGCCCTCCTTACTAAGACGTTTTTGTGCACACATCACGAGGCTATATGGACAGTGGGTGAGAGAGACAATAGATCCCAGGAGGGGTCTCTGAGCCGAAGGGTGAATTCATGGTATGTGGTGGTGGTTCCGGCCAAGGTCGGCCCCAACATGGTCTCTCAGCTTCTCAGCTGTGCACACACGCTTTTCCACTGGCTCATCCCCCGCGGGCACGGAGCTGACTCCAGCTTTGGTCAGGATGAAGGGACCTCTGTGTCTGGGCTGCTTTCATCTGCATGTTTTGGGTCACTCGTGAGGCTCTACATCTTTTTGAATAATCATTACCAATCTATACTTTTTTTTTTTTCCTTGCACTTGGACTCTTGTATTTAGGAATGATTTTTCTATTTTCATCATTTTCTTGCTGATCTCTCTGTCCTGTTGCTTGGCATCTTTGGTGCTCCAGAGGTTAGTGCTTTCCCTGAGGCTGTGGTGGCCTCCCAGTGGATTGGTTCCACTGCGAAGCTCTGATGGGGCTGATCCTGGAGTACTTGGGAAACAGTTTTGCATATATACATCTGCACTTCTGCGGGGCCCACAGCAAACCAAGGACCCCAGGATATGGGATGGCCAGACCCCGTGGGGCCCTACTATTCCTAACCATTTCCCCCACCTCAGGTGCAGGACCCCGAATTTCTGCTCTAAGTCAACATCCAGGGGCCGGGGAATCCGCCAACTCTAAAAAAAAGAGACAAATTAGCATTTATAAATTACTCACTTTTCATTATTTTTTTCCACATATTAGGAAATTTCAAAGTGAATTTTGAGGGTAAAATATTTGGCCAGTGCCCTAAAATCGTGCAAGCCAGGTAGAAGACATTTTTGACCTGAGAAGAGGTCTAGTTGCATGAAACGTTCTCCAGGCTCAACGTGAACCATGTTAGACTGAGAGGAGGACCACCGGGAAAACCCTGATTTGCATTCTTGGCTTCCATGGGACCACAGCATGACAATGTTTATCCGTGTTATGGACACCCAGGCTCGACCAGTACCGTGGGTGACATATCTGAGCCCGAGGCTCATTCAGCATCTGCTGCATGGAGGTGACAGCGTGCTGGTGGCAAAGATGAATGGCTTGTCTTTGAGGGCTTCATAATGTGCAGAGCAACCATTCCAATTTGCCTGCCGTTGTAGAGTGTAAGGGATGGGAACGTGCAATATCTGCCTTCTCTCCCCTGGGCTAAATTTGCTCCGGAAAAAAAAGTATCAGAATAAAATATAGCATCAGGATTTTAGGAAAGTGAAACCCAGGTATTATTTGAGCGTTCTGAATGTATTTTAGAAGTTTGGGCGTATTCATTCATCTTGCGGGCAAAGCCACAGCGCTGGTAAGCAATGGAAAACCCGTAGTCTCCACACGGCCCGTGCTCTCCAGGGCTCAGTGCATGCTCTGGGGGCTCCGAGCAGGGAAGCCTCGGGCGTGTTCTGTGGAGAGCTCCCTTCTGTGGGTCTGCACTGGACACAGCTATCTAGGGAGACGACCTGCCCTAGTTCCCGACAAGCTGAGCTGCACAGGTGTTGACAAAGCCCTTGAGCAGCTCTGTGAAGGTCGGCGGTGGCCTGGCAGGGGGAGCCGACCCGAGGAGCACACTCCATAGGGGGGCGAGGGCCACCCGGGACTCCCCTCTATGCCACACACAGAGCTGAATTACCACGAATTTCCAGACTGGAGGACAGAACCCTAATTCAGAGCATATTTCACTTCAAGGAGCCTGGGCATAGCTTAGGCCAGAACCCGTGTATCAGTAATAAAGGGTCCCTCCAGAGAATATAAATGACCAGAACATTCCTCATTGTGCGGTTAATCTAATTTGCATGAACAAAGCAAAACCATTTAAAAATGTGTCTTAAAAGTGGTTTGTGCGGTTTGAGAAGATGGCCACGTCTCATCTGTCATCAGCCGCTCTCCATCACGCCCTCTGTCCTCACATCCCAAGCGCTCAGTTGGAGTTGGGCCCCTCCCCCTGGCCTCAGTCTCCAGGAGAGAGCAACCCCCAGGCCTCTGCAACGGTGGCCTCTCCACTGCCCACAGCTCTGCGGCCACTGGTCCCAAGTCCCCCCGGCCTGCTGCCCTCCACTTTGGCGCAGCCTTTTCTCCTCTCAGCCCCAGCGACGTGACTTCAGCGCATGCCCCCGACTGCAGATGCTCTGACTGACCCAGAGGTCAGGTGGGCACAAGCACACCATGCAGCGGTGCTGGGTGCTCGGGGCCCGCTGAGAACCTCCCCTCCCTTATGGCAGAAGCTCCACAGCCCCACTTGGAGCCCCAAGAGGGGCTGGCTCATGGTCCAGGCCTCGGGGCAGAGGGAATGGGGACCGCATGCCACAGTTGGTGGCTTCCACTCCCGATTCTCCAATGAGAGGCCTGTTTCCATCTGGACAGCGAGGGGAGGCCAGCGGGAGGCCTGGACACCGGGGGCGGGTCGAGCGGAGCTGAGCAGGAACCACACACGCTCTAGGCCCTGTCCAAGTGCAGGGACACTGTTCCTCAATTACTTAAGGGCCAAGGTGATCAAATCCAATTTAATAGAATTAAACTGATCCTTGAAATGCTCTGGGATAGCTACCTTTAGATTTATCAAGATTAAACAATTCTGGGATGCCTGGGTGGCTCAGGTAATGGTCCCAGGGTCCTGGGATCGAGCCCTACATCGGGCTCTCTGCTCAGCAGGGAGCCTGCTTCCTCCTCTCTCTGCCTCTCTGCCTACTTGTGATCTCTGTCTGTCAAATAAATAAATAAAATCTTTTAAAAAATTAAACAATTCTGTCAAAAAACAGAAAATAAGTATTTTGGCCACTTTGTCTGACTCAGGGACCCATTTAAGAAGCAGACTTCTAAAGGCGGTTTTCCTGCTAAAAATAGCGTCCATTGCTTTAGAGCAGAGCTGTGTACCAGGACGCGCCTGCAAATGTGAGCCACGTGTGTCATTTTAATTTTTCTCACAGACCCATAAAAATATAAAAATAAATGGGTAATGTGAAGTTTAATAATGTATTATACATAACTCCATAAAGCTAATACATCATCATTTCCACATGCAATTGATACAGAACCTCATTAGTGGGTTATTTTACATACTTTTCCCACTACATCTTTGAAACCCGTAGTGCCTTTCTCATGCTACACGTACAGGGCACCTCACGTGGACCAGCCCCACGTCCAGGGCTCAAGAGCCTTGTGCAGCCAAGAGCTATTGTGTTGGACAGCGTGACTTTTGGGGGTCAGAAAACTTCTGTGCAACCCGGAGTGGGAGTAGTTCAGGCTTCACTGGCCACCTGGCCTCTGCCACGTTCCTGGCGCCGTGGCTGCAGAGAGAATAGCCCGTCCCCTGACACGGACGTCACTGAAGGGCCACGGCCGTGCTCCCATCAGTTCATTTATGACACAGTCATGGGCAGGACTTGGATTGCAGGGAGTTGATGGCCAAGCCTGCGAAGACAGCCCAGTATTCGATCCTTGACTGAGATCAACCAGTGACACAGGATGAAAACACGTTTTGTCTACATTTCCCCCCGTTCTGGAGTAGTAGTGCTACGGACTGAGCTCTGCTCTCCGCAGTGCGCCGGGGTTGGAAGGTGGGGCCTTTGGGAGGTGATTAGGTTTAAATGAGGGCATGAGGCTGGAGCCCACGGTGGAACTGATGTCCTTAGAAATAGAGACAGTAGAGAGCTGTAGTCTCCCCTGGGCAGGCACAGCAAGAAGGCATCATCTGTCGTCGGGAAGAGCCCTCACCAGAACCCAGGCCTGGGGGACCCCGGTCGGTTGCAGACCCCCCACCTCCAGGACTGAGCCGCAGTCTCTTGTTATGATGGCCCAAAATCAGGGTGCCTGGGTGGCTCAGTGGGTTAAGCCTCTGCCTTCGGCTCAGGTCGTGATCCCAGGGTCCTGGGATCGAGCCCCGCATCAGGCTCTCTGCTCAGCAGGGAGCCTGCTTCCCCCTCTCTCCCTGCCTGCCTCTCTGCCTACTTGTGATCTCTGTCTGTCAAATAAGTGAATAAAATCTTAAAAAAAAAAAAAAAACACGATGGCCCAAACTCATTAGCACAAAACAACAGTACCGAAAATGCAGTGCATAGCTATAGGTTCAAAATTCCTTCTCCAAGCCCCAAATTGTCCTTTGAAAAAGAAACTCTTCAAAAAGGAACATATTTCAAATCCTTTTATCTTAACACACCTTCCCTCTCTCAATGACAAATCGCTCATTCTTTCCATCCTCAATCCTAATGATTTGCAAAAGTAATACACCTGAAAGACAGCCAGACGGCCCTTCAAACTCGCTGGCGAGCTCTTGTGGCCGAAGTCATCACGGCCGGGTCACCCTGGTCTGGAGGTGAGGCTGGACGCCCGCTTGGGGCTCCCTGCTTCTGCTTTATTTTCTCCGGGGCTCGCTGAAACCCAGCTCTGCTGCCTCCGGCGTGTGGGGTGTGTGTGGCGAGCACATTGTGCAGGTCACATCGGGGCTTTGGGCAGGACCGTCTATGCATTTTCTCATCCACATCAGAGGAATATTTCCTTTCTGCCCATGAACTTTTAGCCTTCCTTTATACCATCGACGTTTGTTTCACGGCACAATTATGTTTCTTTCATGTTATTCTGGGCAGCCCAGGGATGTTCACTTGCTTGTAGTTAGTTCTGAGTGCACAACTTGCTCTTTTCTTTATAGGTCTTCTAATAAATACCTTGCTTTAATATTTTTCTCATGTGTTAGCACTTAACACATTGTAAACACAAACTAGATCAATGCTCTATTTCAGCTGCTAAGTACCCGTTTATCTTTTTTATTCTTATTTTGTGTGTGTGTTATTTTTACCCTTTCCTTTACAGCATGTGCCCCATCCTTCCAAATCTATGTCCAGGGAGGCAGGGAGGCTCCCCATGGGGGGTTTCTGCGGGCACTGCCTGTGCATGGGGCAGGCTCAGCTGCAGCCCCCACCAGGGTGGGGTTGGGTCCAGACGTGGCATCTAAGGCACCCGAAATTATTTTTCAAATGAATGTCCCCATGTTAACCCGTGTTGCCGGCGGAGCACACACGTGGTCTCACTTGCTATGGCACAGGATGTTTGATAAGCTGCAAAATGATAAAGAGCCACAGTTTAATAACTTAAAAATTTAATAAAAAATAAGGGAAATGGATATTGTTTTTTCTTTGAGTATGTCAACAGGGAGCATACTTCATGGTGCTTTCAACTTTAGTCAGTATTTTGATAGAAATGTTTAATTTATCTGACACAGGTATCCTTTTCCTGACTTTCCTTCTGTGATGCAATCCAAATTCCGGGTTCATACAAGCTTGGGATGGACTAGCTCAGCCTCTTTCAGGGAAAGCCCCTTCATTCGAGTTTGAAAACAAAGTCCTTCCAGAACGTCTCCTTCTGTCCGTGTCCGAAACCACTCAACATTTATTAGTTTTACTCTGGCCAGACATGAGACTACATCAGATCATAATGTTCTCTTTATGGGGCCAACACATCCTTCCTTGAATATGGACAGCTCCCAAGGCAATGGAAAAATGAGTGGCTCATAGGTACTCCGTACTTTGTTGTGGGGTTAATTCCACAGCCAAAGTGGAATGCTTAACCCAGACAGGTTCTGAGTCAAGGCTTGAGAGATCCAGAGCCCTCCAGAAATCTCTGAAGCAAATCCAGGTGCTTCTTTTTATTTTATAATAAAATTTAGGCCAGGAACTTCCCCCATTCGCATGCAGCTTAGTCTCCATATGAGGCAGGAGCGTCACACCACGGCGCCCTCATCCTGGGGCATGTGGCTCATGCTGCACACCACAAGCCCAGCCCTCGCCTTCCTTTACTATAAATAACTCCTTCGTTTTTCTCAACAGTGTCCCCTGGTTATTCACCAGCCATGAGCTTTAAGGCCTTTAAATGTTTTTAATCTATCATGTGGATATTTGGAAGCATAGTTTACAACTCTCCGATTAGCTGCAAATTTACTTAATAAAAAGGATCATCCTTCCAGGGCACTGGGACAGAGAATATCTGCAAGGTTCTGTTCTTTCAGATTCACAGAGGGGTCCTGCAAGACCACATATTTGGGCGACTTGCTGTGGATGTTTCACATATGCATTAAAATAAAGATATTTTTTCTATTTTTCAGAAACTAATTTGGGCACACGTCTATAATTCAGCCTTTTGTCCCAACAATTCAATAATTAATAAATAACTTGGTGTCCTCAGTTACTGATGACAGTCTGTCCAAGTCTGAGAGAAATGGGTCAGTGTGAAGACAAGAAGATCAGAACAGGTTCCCCATGGGCCCCAGCTTCCTTACCTGCCCTTACCATGCTCAGTGCCTGCAGATTAGCTCATTTTATCCTCACAATAAAGGTGAAGCCTCCTGGTATGGGTTGAACTTTGTCCATCCAAAACTCATTTGTAGAAGTTCTTTTTTTTTTTTTAAGATTTTATTCACTTATTTGACAGACAGATCACAAGTAGTCAGAGAGGCAGGCAGAGAGAGGAGGAAGCAGGCTCCCTGCTGAGCAGAGAGCCCGATGTGGGGCTCGTTCCCAGGACCCTGGGATCATGACCCGAGCCGAAGGCAGAGGCTTAACCCACTGAGCCACCCAGGCGCCCCCATTTGTTGATGTTCTTAGCACCAGTCGCTCAGAATATGACCTTCTTTGGAAATAGGACTGTTGCACTTATAATTAGCTAAGAGAAAGTCATAGTGAGTCCCAATCCTGGAGAAACAGCATCCTTATTAAAAGGGGGGATCTGCACGCAGACACGCATACAGGGAGGCATCAAAACAGAGATGGGGAGATGCATCTACACACCGAGGAGCACCGACGGTTGTGGGCAAACACCAGAAGCTGGAAGCCGGGAGAGGCATGGGGCTGACTCTCCCTCCAGCCTCACAGGGAACCAGCCCTGTGGACATGTTATCTCTAGCTTCCAGCCTCCAGACCAGGGACAGCATCAAGTTCTGGGGTTCACATCACCCAGTCAGTAGTGCTTTTTGCAGCAGCCCAAGCAAACGAATGCAGCCCTCATCATCACCCCACTTTGGCAAACAGAATGAGACATCTTTTATTATTTAATTTGCCAAATGCTTGCTCAGCTAAGGAGGGCAGTGCCTGTGTCCAGAGCACGAAGCCCTTTCCAGCACATCACGGTGACCCACTGTCTCTGAGAAGGCTCTCAGTGGGTGACCCTCTCTCAGTGCCACCTGGAGAAACAGGGCCGGACTGGGGACAGACCCCTCTGCAGCTTGAGAAAAGCCATACAGGCATCCAGCGTCACCTGCTCTGGGCAACAGGCAGCCACTGCCATCATCCCAAACACCACCACTGGGACTCGCTGGTCTATACCATCAGCGATTTTCATGTCCATCCTTTGGTTTCTTTATCTTGCTGCTGGGTGGTATGACAGATGGAGAATCAAGGCTCGATCCTTGGGAAAGAGAGCACTCTCTTGGCTTCAGTTTCTCTGGAGGACATGTTTAAAGTCATTTACAGATGGATCTTCATCTCAGGTTTTTTTTTGGGGGGGGCATGGTGTGTGTGAAGGGTCAAACTACAACACAGAGATTGCCAATAATCATTTTTAACATATTATTTATTTATTTATTTATTTTGAAAGAGAGCCAGCCAGAGCACATACCAGCTTGGAGAAGGGCAGAGGGAGAGAGAGAATCCCAAACGGGGTTCACACTGAGCACAGAGTCTGATGGGGGCTGGATCCCTCAACCCTGAGATCATGACCGGAGCCAAAACCAAGAGTGGTATGCTCAACTGGCTGAGCCCCCCAGGTGCCCCTGCAAATAGTCTTTTTTTTTTTTCTCTACTTCCAAGATTTTATTTATTTATTTGCGAGAGAATGAGTGAGAGAGAGCATGAGAGAGGAGAAGGTCAGAGGGAGAAGCAGACTCCCCGTGGAGCTGGGAGCCCGATGCAGGACTCGATCCTGGAAGTCCGGGATCATGACCTGAGCCGAAGGCAGTCGCTCAACCACCTGAGCCACCCAGGCGCCCCAAACAGTCATTTTTAATAGTGATAGGTTTTATGTATCTTTGTTTGTGTCTTAGTGGGTTCTTGCAAAGTTGTGTGGAGGAGGGCGAGCAGACTCTGCTTAAAAATCCCGTCCCTGAAGTTGTAAGGGCACAGATAACCTAAGACCAGACCAGGGTCATGTGAGACAGTCGGCGGTCGTCAGCTCCTAGTCCTGGAATCCGAGCTCTTCCGTGTGTCTTGGAGATACTGCAGGGTCCAGAGCCCGGAGCCGTGGGGGCCCGCTGACAAATGCAGGGCTCTGTGGGGCTCACTGTGCCTCCCAGCTTCTGAGAAGAGTGCTCTCAGCCAGAGGTGCTTCATGTACAGAGATTCTCAGAATACCCTCGAGGGTGCACGCCGATCTCCCTGCACAAGTATAAAGTGTCCAGAGATAGCTGGACCTGCCAGGTACACAGATCTGAGTCCTCAACCACAGCCCGGCCAGTCACTTTCTGATTTATAAGTGAATGCTTTTGGGGTTTCAGGTGTCTTCTGCAAAACTGGATGTCTGCCTGGAAGAGGTGTGCAGTGACAGCTGTGGCTCTGTCTCACTTGCTGCTGTCCTGCCTAGTGACCAGCATTGCCCCCTAACTCTGCAGGCTGATCCTGGTTGATCTTGGGCTGTCCACACCTTCTCACTAATCCTGGATACCCAAGCCTTCTACCACATGCTAAACCTAAAGTGTGGGATCATTGCTCTGTGGTGACATCAAGGAATGCATTATACAGTAAACACTCACTTCCTAGGTCCTTGAAATCATGAATGAATGAGAGATGCAAATGCCTGTCAGTCCTACAGTAACAGTGTGATTTAAACAGCTGTAGAACCAAGTATGGCATGGGTTGTTTACATATCCATTAAAAATCAAACTGTCCCCTGCATTTCCTCTCAGGGACACCTGCTGTGCGGCCTTTGTACCACAGCCAACCTTCAGGGTCAGCGTGCTTCCTTACCGCTGACCCTTTCATGAGGAGGGCTGCATCCCCTCTCCCTGCCCTGGTCCTAGGCTCACCCTTGCAGGTCCTTTGGCAATAACACATGGACCAAAGAGACGAGTGCCCTGCCCTGGGCCAGCCCCATGGAACTCTATGGTGTCAGGGGAGTCCCAGCCAGTACCTGCTGGGACGATGGGAGGGTAAAGGCGTTGCATGGAGCCTGCTGATCCCTGCTCCAGAGCACTGAGAGTTCCAAGTGTTCTCTTGTGGCAGGAAACCAGCCTCTGCTGCCCGCACAGTCTCCAACCACCAGCAAACTGCTGAGAACCCGGGTTAGAGTCTGCATTATTTTCATTTGTACTCTCTCTAACGTCCTAACCCTATGGCTGGAACTAGGTGGATGACCAGGAGGTGTTTGGGGATCGCTGGTTAGACACGGTCTAGCTCTCCTCGCCAGACTTAGAGAGCACCTTCCTGGTCCACCCTGGAGCCATTTTGGAAGATGGACACATGACCTGTGGGGAACCATGAAAGACGTAAGAGTTATTTAACATGTGGAAGAAAGGACTGGAGTGATTCAGTACCTACAATTAACATACACAACCACTCCCACATGGGACAGGGGCCAGCACGTGTTCCTACATTTTACCAAAGGCAGAACGAGAGGAAAAGGCTTAAATGACAGCATGAAGAATGGACATTGGGTCTAGGGAATGGCTGTCTGACACTGAGTTATGACTCATTAGGATAGGTTACCAGGAAAGATAATATTCTTTGAAGATTTTGGTATATACATATCCCTTGACAGAGTGCACACATTGTGACCTGGTTGATTTTAGAGTAAAGTTCCACATACTACTCTCATTTCCCAGACGTGCCAATTTTACAGTAGCAGGTGGATTGGAGAGGGTCACCAGCTCATTCCCTGCTCTGCAACGAGAGTCAGGGGTCAGAGGACTTTCTGGACAGCCCACCACATCTGTACTTTTCCTTTTTGGGGACAGTCTGTCCTTGTGCATCCCCACCTGGCTTTTCCCCAGGTAAGTGCCAGGGACAGCCCTTCACGTGACAATCACAAGGACTGGGACATTCCGTGGAGGCACAAAGATGGCTGCCCATGACCATGGGCACATGAGTAGGGGTGGGTTTTGGTGGCTGTATGAAAGAAATCTCAAAGCTCAAAGGAATTTGATTACAATAATCCCCATAACAATGAAATGTGATCCTGTATCTTTTTAACTTAGAATTTCAGGGGCTTGGGTTATAGGGAGGTGGGAATAGCAGGCTATAGTAGGGTGGCTTCATAACATCGCACAGCACTTCAAAGTACCCTGAGCAAGGACCTCAGAGTCACCCCAAGTGTCGGAGACTGTGACTTTGAACTGGACTAAAATACAACTTGGTTTGTTTATTCTCCTTTAAGATACGGTTACTTCTTTTTCTTCCTTTTTGTCTGTCTATTCAAAGTCAAGAACAGAAAATGAGCTAGTTTAAATAAATTTCAGAGTTTGGATATTTACTCAAGACTGATACATTTTAACTGATTTTAATTTGGTGACAGTCGGTTACTAATACAGCCCCTGGGGCACATTTCCCCTCTTCTCAGTCTCCTGTGGGATTTCTGATCACTGACAAGGGAGAGCAAGGGAACCCCCACCCCTCACCAGCCAGTCCTTCCATGATGCGTGTCCTGCAGAAAATAGGTATTGTTAGCATGTCCTCCAGCTTCATTGAGTGTCCTGAAAAGGTGCTGACGGACATGGCGCTGGGGCCAGGAGATTGCCTTACAACTGACTGTGCTGGGTTTCCCAGACCTGAACCGTGCGACTGCTCAGAATGACCACTTCTGGATGTGACTTTCAAGAAAACGAGATGACCCCAAATACAGTCGGTGTGGCTTGTTTGTTTGCTTTTATTTGCTTTACTTTACAAGGCTTTAGAGAGGATGTAAAATAATGTCTCAGTAATATGGAGAAACATAGATTGATGTCCATGAGTCAGGAAAATGAAGTGAGTGTTCTCTCTAACAGATTATAAAAGCAGGCATAGGATTAGGCTGAGAATTCCATGCTAAACCCAATCCAAATATGAGCTACTTTTATTAAAAAAAAAAAAAAGTCTCTGAATTTAGAAGTATCTTGGCATTTACCCAATTCACACATCTTGAAGTGAGTCCGTAAGGAAAAAGATAACATGAATATGAATGGTCTGACTCTATCCTCCTGCCATTCAGCTTAAAAGCATTTCCTCCTTTTTGGGCAATTTACCAACTATTTCAGGCTATTAAAGTTACAAACATGTGAACAATGGATCTCAAGTCTTATTATCAAATTACTTTTGGATAAGTTTAGCTATAAAGTCTTTTGCACAAATCAAAAAAGTATTAAGATCATAATTAAGAGCATTATAAAGTCTTTTTTTCTTTTCTTTCAACCTCAGAGAGTTCCTAAGCACATTAGTATGGAATTTGACTAATTTTATAGCTACAATTTGAGGAATGACAATAAAGAAAAAATAAAAGAAACCCTTAAATTAACAGTATCATGTCTGGCTCTCCACATTTCCAAAATGAACCCTTTAGAAGATAAAAATCTACATCTCTCTACCTCTTTCTTTTCTGAATAATGAAATAGTACTTGAAACATTCTGAATCAGAATTTACGAAGTTGTGTTACTGTGTGATGGGACCTTCGAAGTCCTGTCAGATGTGCGAGTGCGTGCAAGAGGCTGTTGAGGGGCTTGGGGGCGCCTTCAGAAATTCTGTCGGACATGTGTGCAGCGTATGCGTGAAGTCGCTGGTTTCCACTGGGGTAGTAGAGGCACAGGTGGATGGGAGAGTCACACAGATGTAGTTCTGAGTCCGGAATTAATACTGTCCAGCTCTGTGGTCTTGGGATTGTTACTTAGTTTCACTGAGACATTAGTTATCCGCTACTCTGGTCTTGGGATTGTTACTTAGTTTCACTGAGACATTAGTTATCCGCTACTCTGGTCTTGGGATTGTTACTTAGTCTCACTGAGACACAAGTGATCCGCTACTCCGTAGATATCAGTATCTGTCCTGGGAAGTTGTCAGGTTTACAGATGACGTGTGTAAAGATTTTTAACACAAGAGATGTCTGATAAATAATTTAACGATGATTGTGTGAACTCTCAGTTTGGCCATTTCCAGGGAGCACGTGACTGCATGACAAGCCGGGAGGCGGCCGGGAGAGCCCGTGGTTTGGATTCCTCTCTGCACGCCCCGCGGGGTTCCAGAACTCAGCAGAGTAGGCACCTCTCAAATCCACACCCCCTCAGGTTCCCATGACCAACCGTTCAAAATTGAGTCTCAGGAAGTATTTTAAATATCCTTTTCAAAAACCAAGTATATCAACAAAAGCGTTGTTTGGACTGTTATCCAGAGCGTCAGGAGTGAGAACTGAGTCTAAGAGGGCATTTGACTTGGGCTCCTGGTGGACAAAGCTCTGATCAGCTCCATTCACTGCGTGGGGTGTGTAGGGGGCACTGTGCAAGTGTGGGAGTGCATGTGTCTGTGTGGGAGTCCATGTGTGTCAGTGGTGGAAGCTGCGTGTGTATGTGTGTGTGTCGGGTGGGGGGACAGATTACTCAGGCAGGTGGGGTGGGTTATAAATCGTCTCCAGCCAGCCTGTGCCCGGGATCTAGTGGAACCACAGACCCTCCTGTCCTAAAATGGACTAAAACTCAAGCTGAGGCTGAGGACCGGGGTATGTGAGCACGTCCCACCCGTCATCTGTCATATCCTAGCAGAGCTGGCAACAGTTAATAGTGGGTATTGGGTGATCGCCATGTTCTGAATGATCACTGAAAACCACCAAACACATTGAAATGTATGTGAAAATTGTGGTAGTTTATTCCTATTCTAATAACTGTGGAGAATTAACGTACGGACTGTCTAATACTGACTGCATTTGAAAGTGTGTGCCATTTTCTTCTCATCCTTTCCTTGCCTATAAAACCTTTCCTTTTTATTGTATTTGCCTTAATCTTTTTGAAAAGAAGCACTCTTGAGTCTAGGCAGGAAGCAGAAAGCTGGCTTTGGAAGTCTGTCTGTTGTAGAGTAGGGTAGAGGGAGGCCTTCAAAGTCAAAGAAATCTGATTAGCGTCGATCACCTTCCCTCCACTGAGTAAATTATGTAAAATAATTGTTCATTATGTCATTATAAAAATATTATACAATAGGTATTATAAAGTAGAAAATAAAATTTTACATTTATAAAATGCTATAAAACAGCATTTTCTCTTGGATGAGGACAGCAAGTCTTTTCCCATTTAATTATTTTTGACCACTCTTAAGGTGGACACTGGCTCCTTTCATCACTTGGCTATTCCAGTGCATCTTGGAGGATAAGCACAACATGCTTGTGGGGCTTCTGTTGAACGCAGAGTAACAGGTCCACTGCACAGCCCTGGACGTCTCCTTAAACTCCCATTTAGAAGGTGAACTTTACCAATATACGTTGGATGCTATGTCGCCTTTGGTAAAAACAAACCAGGATGTTATGTCACGAGATCTCCCAAGGCCAGAAGCCCATCATGCACGTGGTTTAGTCTGACCTATTCTGAGAAATTCAGGGTGACTATATAAGACAGTCCAGGGAAGACACACACATAAATGGACACTGTAAATATAGGTCATCATCGTGTCCCTCCTCCGTCAAATGTTGAGCTGATACAACCATTAGCAAACCAGCTCTTTGTGACCAGAGGACGTGGTGCAGACACCAGGTCCGTCCGCTCGGACCCTGCATCTGGTGCTCGCCGGCCTTCCTCGGCTGTGTGCTCCGGGAGGAAGCCCGCGCATCCATTGATGAAATGCTGCCCTCCCTACGGCTGGCCAGGCAAGGAAAGCTCACAATAACCTCAGTCTTTCCTATGATAAACAATCTGTTTTTGTGCTTCTGATTAAAATTTAATAAAAAAATATTTCAGCGAAGCGAAGACTTGTTAAAAGCAGGTGAGGAAAGATGCACGTTTACTCCACACAAGACTAATCCCCTCCTCTCTCCCTTCTCATGTTCCCTATTCATGTGCACAAGGAGGGCGTCCTAGGAAGCGAGGCCTCTCCCCAGCAGGAGGATCTTTTTCACTCCACATCCAAGCCCCGAAGGAATCTAAAACTTGATCTGGGAACTCCGTCTCCACTACTCACCTAGTGAAACCAGAGTCCTTTTTCCAGCAGCTGCAAAGATACAAAATTCCATTGGTGGGGAGGGGAGCGGGGTGGAGGGCTTCTTAGCATCTTCTGTGCAGAAATCGACCCTATGTGATTCAAGGAAGCATAGCTCAAGAGCAACAAGGCTGAGCCAAAGTAAACGGAGGAGTCTGACCAGGGAAATCCCAGTGTGAGTGACGAGTTCGGGCCATGCAGGCGGCTCTGGCCCCCAGAGCCCCCAGGGCAGTTCCTCACCAGGAGCACAGAGCACTGCCCAGACCTTCCCACAAAGGCCCAGGGGCACACTCCACTCCTGACCACTCCAAAGACATGGGCTTTGAGAGCAGAGGGCCAGGTCGGGGTTGTGTGAAGGATAATTTGTAACTGTGAGCACCATACTGAGAAAAGGGTGTCCCTCAAAGAAAGGCTTCATTCCAACACATTTACGGTCCTGCTTCTGAAAACTAAGTTTGATAAACCACATGTGGAATACATATCTTTGCATAGGTCTGGTTCCATATATGTGTGTTTCATGTATGTGTGTGTGTGTGCATATATTTGTTTATCCTGATTCTGGCAAAATGGGCTATGCCTGGAAATATATAGTAAGGAAAGGATGGGCAGATGTCCTGTGGGGGCAAGAAGATGGAGAAGATGGAGAGAGGAGGGGCCATATACACTGTTCTAAAGAACTCAGCACTCACTTTCCTGGAGAGAAAGGAAGGGAGGAAGGAAGGGAGGGAGGGAGGGAAAAGGGAGGAGAGAGGATGGGAGGAATAAAAAAGCCATTTTAATTATAGCGGCTGTGGCTACAGAAACGGGTTTTGAGCATGTATCATAAAAACTCAGCCAAAGATCAGATCTTGGAAACTGATTGCATACATACTATGCAAGTTGGGTGTGCTCCCTCACAGATCAGAAGCTCTAGTGTATCTTGCTACAGACATAAGAATGCCGTTTATCTTTTGCCTCAGACCTTTTGGTACAAGAGATTTGCACGCATCTGGACTAAGGGAGACCTATCCAGCACATTCGCTTTTCTCCGGCCTCTTCCCCTTGCTTCCCCTTCTTCCTGGTTTTAGGGCAGCCTCATGGTGTTTGCTCTGATAGCCATGGTCTCCTAGGGTTTCGCTTGTTTTGCACTGGAAAATACCACCCAGTATAGTAAATGACCTTGTCCAGTCCCCACACCCCTGAGCCTCCGTGTGATCCTCCAGGAGATGCGGGAGCTTCCCGCATCTAGCCGGCCTGCTACCTGGGTGTGTAGAAAACAGAGTCCTCTAGCCACTGCTCTCTTGGCCTCTTCTGCTCCAGTTCCCTGGAACCATGCTTGCCATGGACATTCTGAAGAGTTCTTACATTCTCCCTGGCTGCATTCCTACAATCAAGGCACAAAGATGTTTCCCTTTGGATTTGCTCATGTTCCTGGTTTTTTGTTTGTTTGTTTGTTTCATTGTTTATAACAATGCATCCTGTAGTCCCCTGCATATAGTGCAGGATGGCCAGACGCAACAACCCATGGCTGCATTCCAGCTCTCAATCCTCTCCCTCTCAGCCCCAATCTTTGACCAAACAGGGTGATTTATTCTCTCCCAATAGCCATGCTATACCCCTTCCCACTCTATGTCTCACTGTGTGAATTCCAGGCTCCTTGGGATTCAGTCAATGAGTTCCTGATTCCAACAACCCAAAGTCTTACCTCCCAAGAGGCTTGACTATAAAAATCCGTTCCAAAAGTCATTTGACATCTTCATTTCAGGTTGTACCTGTTGTTCTTTTAAGTTGTTCTTCAACTCACTAGGTGGAGAGGAGAAGTCTCAGAAAGCATGTGGCAAAGGAAACTCCACAGATCTCAAAATGCACATACCACTCTACAGTCCACGTACAGCTCTGTCCTGTTGTCTAAGAAATTTAGCTTCAATTCATTCCATTAGGGAGACAGTGTTCCCAATTTTTTTCATTGTCCATCCCCATTCCTTTCCAGTCATTCAGGTCACTTTACTAACTTTTGTTCCAGAGCATAGGTTAAGCAGACTCTCCCACAATTTTCTTTCTTTTTTTTTTAAAGATTTTATTTATTTGACAGACAGAGATTACAAGTAGGCAGAGAGGCAGGCAGGGAGAGAGGAGGAAGCAGGCTCCTCACTGAGCAGAGAACCCAACGCGAGGCTCGATCCCAGGACCCTGAGACCATGACCTGAGCTGAAGGCAGAGGCTTTAACCCACTGAGCCACCCAGGCGCCCCTCTCCCACAATTTTCTAAGTCATTGACAGCTTACTGTTCCAAGTCCGGAGAAAATGAAAGTGTGGAAGTCTCTCTCTCTCTCTCTCTCTCTCTCTCCCCCTCTCTGTGTCTCCTTGTCTCTCTATCTCTGTCTTTCTCTCTCCATCATTATACTGTCTATTTTTTTAAAACGGGCTTGGAGAGGGCAGCTTTGTGCTGATCTCTTTCAGATTATTAATCTTTATACATATGTACAGAGAAAAGGGAAACTACTATTGGTAGGGGAGAAAGAGGGTAAAATCAGAAGAATTGTTCCATATTGTGCTTGTGGTAGTGGTTACGTGATTGTAGGCATTGTCAGAACTAGGAGATGTATACCAAAAGAACAAATGTTAGTCTTGTAAATAAAAAGTGAAAAACAAAGAAAGGCATGGGGTTGGGTGTAGGATGAGAGTAAGAGAGAGGGAAGGGGAAGAGAACACCATTTATGAATTCAGATGGACATTCATGAATGCAGTGAACTGCTGGGCTAGATCCCAAGCTCTGAGTTCAGAAGAACACCCAAACCTTAACAAAGTTGGACAGAACTTATTTTTAAAGACCTTGAGGAAAGGAGATTCCATCTCTTTCCATGGCAACCCATTCCAGCCGCAGGAAGTTCTTTGTATCTCAAATTATTACCTTATGATGCAGTTTAAATTCATTTCCGCTCATGTCTCCCTCTTGCCCATGGAAGACAGAGCAGCTGGTCACCATCCTCAAAGGAATGCTCCCTCCTATTCCTGAACGTCATTCGCAGGTTGGCTGTCAACCATCTCATCATTAAACTAAATATGTATAGTTCCCATAACCTTCTAGAATTCTTGCCAACTCATTAATCATTGCTCATGTTTTGGTGCATAAAACTGAGCATGGGATGTTAGGAAAGGCCTGGGTCCAATCACAGAAGGAGGGTGTTGTGCTTACATGCTTGTATAGGCCTTTCTAAGGAAGCTGACTCCAGAGTTGGCTAGAGCACAGTGATGCCACGTGGCTGACACACTCACGGTTGAGTTACTCTAACACCTAGCTCCTCTAGATCACACACTGTGACACATCATTGGCATCTTCAGAGGTAATACCTGGAGTTTAGGACATCACGTGCTACCTAGTGGGTGACATGTGATTTGAGAATCAGATGAGATTGCCATAATAGTAAAGGAGATCACGTGGAAAGCCACGAACCTGAGCTCAGTGCGCACGCACCCACGGTGCACACGCACCCACGGAGGCTGTCAGTCTGTTAATAGACCTCTACTGGGAGGAAATGTGAAGGGCCACAGAGATATTCCTTAGAGCGGGGAGGCCTACCATCGTGTGCCTTGTTTGCGATGATGATGCCATGTTATTGCCCACGACAATGTGATGTGTGAGTGCCTGCTGCTGTGTGAGTGTGTGATGTGTATGTGTGTGCATCTGTGTGGAGGGTGTGACTCTGTGTGTTCAAAGGTATGTATGATGCATTGGGAGGAGAAACACTTTTCACATACCTGTCAGAAACTTGAGGTCTTCTGGATTCAGGTGCTCCTTCCCAACAAGACCCAAACTGCACTTTATTTTGTGTTCTTGTAGGGTGAGAGCGTAGGTCAGTGTTGTTGCTCTGCCTCTAGTTGTCTGGTTTGGCTTCCTCTTCCTGATGGGTCTTGGATTCCATCTGTGTCTCACGTCCCCTAGGACTCATCTCCCTTTCAGACTCACCCTCTCTTGATGACTGTCTTTGCATCTGACCCACTCCTGGACAAGGGAACCAGCACGTTTACATTTCTCTTTGTCCTCCCCCTCAGACCCCTCCACTCTAACCTTATGGCCACCAGCAGTCCCATGTCTACCTAGTCCACAAGTGCCCATGGACCCCTCCTCGAGAAGGCCCAGAAATGAAGTCATCAGCGGCAGACACCACCCCCCACCCCTGAAGACTTGTTATCTGAAAGGGTTAGACTGAGTCCAGAATTACCACATGATGAGATATGAGGAGCTGGGATGCGGGTAGTTCACTGAGCATGTGGGAGAAGAGACAGCACAGCCAAAGCTCTGCGGATCATGGGGAGATGAACAGCTGTACACAACAGGGCGAGAGGAGAATATGCAGTCAGGGAGAGGTCAGCTTAGAACGGTCAGGAAGTCAGGAGAGGTCAGCTTGAGTTTGGAAAGGCATATTCAGATGAGATACTTGGAATTTTATGTTGAAGGTGAGGGAGGTCCAGGGAGGTGGGGACATGACTGCAGTTGAGAAACATCGCAGTTGACACAGTGCGGGGAGTGTGGGTGAGCAAGAAGACCAGACAGGTGGGGGCACAAGCAAGGTGAGGGATGGGAGAACCTAAACTCAAGCAGTGAAGGGGGCTGGTGGGGAGAAGGCAATGTATGTGATCAGCACTTGGCAGCTGGGCCAGACCTGTCAATGATGATCTATCTGGGGGCCTATGGAAGGAAAAAGGGAGTCGAGGATGGTATGTTCATCTTGGGCACACTGAGTCTGAGGTGCCTGTGAGATCAGACTAGAGACAAATGGCCATTGGGCTACTAACCAGATGGGTTTGCAAGTCTGGAAAGGCCTTCTCTATGTGTTAACCTTGCCTTGGCCCAAAGGTGACTCTGGCTATGGACCCCAAAATTCCTACATTCCCTCCTGGCTGTACTTGCCCTCTTCAAACACATCCAATGTACTAGCCACACGTGCTCCTGATGGCACCCATCTGCTGTGTCCAAACCAACTTTTCAACCAGCAGATCTATGCATCAAGTCCTTCCTTTTGGTGCCCTGGCTTTTCACATTTTAAATATGTTTATATTTTAGTTCTGCTACAGAAACATTGCTCACTGAGCAAGGAAGTTGGGTTTCTTTCCCTACTTCTCCTTCCTCCCCTCCCCTCTTCCTCTTCCCCTTCCTCCTTCTAATGGAAACATTTGAAGGAAGTTTTATAACTGAATGATGGGACTGTCTGCAGAGCATAAGGCCCTCGGGGGGTGTGGGCACCAGACTCATATCCACAGTCGCCCACTCCATTTTACATACGGGCCCTTACGCTAACAATGAAAAGCCTGTTTGAGGCTACGCATGGCCATCTGAAGAACGAACCAGAGGACAGCTAATCTCAGAGTTGACTCAAACCAGTCCCGGAGAGTGGCGTTTGTGCTCAGCTGCGCTTATGGGGGCTCTTGGGCAGGGGGAGGCAGTCAGTGTGTGGACGGTAAGCATCTTTTCTCTGAGAAACTGGTAAAACTCTCGGCCGAGCGTTATCCTGGTCAGAGAAGAGGGTGACTGCTTGAGTTCCGGCTGGACCCTCCTCTTTCTCTGAACGGGTCTGTGCCCCTTGAGCATCATCTGGAAGGTCACAAATACTCTTCAAACAGCCACAGGTGAGGTGCTCCTGCGGGTGCTGGGGGAGGGGTTGTCCAACCTCTCCCAGCAACCTGGAGAAGCCTTCCCTGGACTCAGCCGGTGGCTCTAGGCTAAAAATGGCTCCTTTTCTTTTGCTGAATTGCTGCTTTGCACTCCTGGTTCACTAAGCATCTCTTTCCGAATGAGGTTTTAAAGTATTCCTAGATTTTGCAGGGGAGTAAAACGCTTCCAGACCTAGCACGGGTGGGAAACATCCTGCCGCTCAACAGATCTTTGGCCCTGGGCTGCTTTTCTTTACTCAACGTCAGCACCTAGCCTGTCCTTGACCCCACGATCGCCTCCCTGAAGGCTATAATTTGAGGTTTTACCAATCAAAGAATTGTCTTGGCTGTTTTCTCCCCAACATTTCAGTAGATAGGTCAGATTAGGTCAGAAAAAGCAGGTTTCCTGAATGTGTGAGTGACGCTCAGAGCAGGAGTATGGCCCCTGGTTCGTGTCTGAAGTGAAGCTCAGTTAGGATTCTGTGGGTTGGAAGGAGTCCTGAGCTGGGTTACCAAGCTCCTCTGAGCCCTTAATTTCTCATCTTTCTAATGTAAAAGGTATATTAAGCAAGTTTCCAGCCTGTCCTTCCAGAAACTCTATGTCTAAAATATGCAGGTGTGTTATCTCGCAGATCCGGCATTAACTTCTGGCCGTGTGCTAGGCCCCAGACTCCAGCAGAGCTCCCCGCTTTCTGGCTGATCCCAGAGACTCTCAGACATATGGTGTGCCTCTGCCTCTCCACATAGAGGGACAGACTTGGGGAGAGACTCTTTCTAGAAAATCTTATCAGCCTCAGGCCCCTCATGTCCCTCCAGGAAAGTGGAAGAGTCAAGAGACACACCCCGGGTTCAGGGCCGCCCCTGCGAATGCAGCGGAGCCGGAGTTAACTTGATTAGGTGAGTAATAAATCATCCCTTTTAACATTTGTTGCATTTCCCCCCTTATTTTTGAGCATTTTCTGTGAGACAGCTACTGTGTTAAGCAATTTACATAGACCATTCGATTGAAGCCTAAAAGCAGCCTTACTAGAGAGTTGCTGTTACTGTTGTGGTCACTATACTATTTCCGTCCTCATTTTTAGAACTGGGGTTTGAAGGCAGGAAGTCTGAATCCAGAACCCACAGGATGGATTTTTCACCAGACCAAGTTAGCCCCATCAACGAAACCCTTCGGAACACCAGCATGTCAAATTTCCCGGAAACGTTAAAAAACATTATATTCTGAGTCCATAGAAAATAGGAAAGTAGTCATTCTATTTTGAAACTGGCCTTCCGGATGAATGAAGTGAATCCCAAAAAAGGGGTGTAGAAATCAAAACCGCAGACAAGAGAGCGTTCGCCCTTGGGTGCCGCTCGTGCCTTCCCGCACAGAAGGGCTGACAAGCAGGATCGCCGATCACAGCTGGCCTGGAGGGGCCCGGCGAGGCACCTGGCGTCTGGACAGCCAGCTCGAAAGAAATGCCAATATAGCATAAAAGGGTAAATGTATCTTGCACAGAGGAAGTTATTAAGTGCAGAGGAGTTTTTTTTAGACGTTCAACACCTGATCAATGAAAGAACAATTATTCATTAAAACTGGAGTGTCTGTAGGGAGTGACCCAAGACCCTTATAACCTTCTCTCCCTTTGTATTTCCTGGGGCATAGCAAGCTGGAGACAGACGAGCCTGCTTTACACAGAGACACACACACGAACACTCACACACACACACCCGAGCAGGACTCAGCAGAAACAAGGCGCCTCGTAGAGATTCCGCCTTTATAATGAGCCAGCTGTGAAATTCAAGGTTATGATGAACTGTGCTGATCCCGCCCCATGTTTACACAGACGTGAGCTCAGTACGTGTCCATTTCAACGCAGGTCGGCCACTTCACTTAAAGGTAAAAAATCTTGATTTACAGATAGATGTTGTGCTTCTGGCTTTACTGTTTGTGTGTAACTGTGAGTCTGTCTTTCAAATGCCAAATGCCCAACCAGAATATGGGCCCTCGCCTCAGCTGGAGAGAGGCTAAGGGCTTCCTCCTTTAACTCCACATAAGACTTGTTAACTTCTCTGTTGTGTGCTTCCCAGAAAAAAAACTACCGCAGGCCTTGCTTGCTGGGAGCTCCGCCACATACGAGGCGAATGGGCACATCATGTTGTATATTTTGTGTAGATAAAATGATAACTGGAGGTCTGCTAACATTACCTGTTGGCACTACTCCCAAAGTCAAGGTCTCTGGGTGAGATCCATACGGGGAATCTTTGGGTCTCCTTGATTCCAAAGCGATGGGGGCCTGCGTCTCTGACATTTCTTCCACTGAGCCAGTGGAAAAGACCAAGGATCAGACCAGCAGGTTGGATGTGGGGAAAATGTGGTGATGCTCTCTGCTTTTGTCATTGCCAAATTTATTGACTTCCTGAGATAAAGTATAATAATTGTTTCAATTTACCAGATATTTGCTTATTGGCCAATATGTCTGAAATTTTCTTTCGCCATTTTATGGAATCGTAGATCAACTCGAATATTAAAACGGCAGACTTCTCTCTGCTCAGTCCGCTCTGAGCAGTAGGTCAGTCGTGTATCCCTGTTGACACCTGCGAGGGCAGCATGGCTGGGTTTGGACATGGCCCTTTGGCCCATGAGCACCGTGTGCAGGATTGCGGCATGATGCATCACAACTGTAGAGTCTTGGGCTCTAATGAGATGTAGTAGAAGGTCACTAGAGCCATCACCTGCCCTTGTTATGAACTAAACTCCATTTTTCCTGAGTCACAACTCACCGCTGGGGGGAAAGAGATTCTAGATGTAAAATGTTGCATGAAAGGACAGGGAGAATGAACATGCACCTGAGCTACAGAGACTTTTAGAAACTCAAGCAGGTGTTAACATGAATCAAGAAAGGGGAAAAATCCTTTAATTTGCTTTAAGTTCATGTTCTCTTTTCACAACAAATTATAAAGAAGATAGTCTGACATTTTCCCATGAAATCTTAGAAAAGCTGATAAGTACGCAGTGCTTAAGGTCAGCAAAGAGCAAAAGGAGGGGTATCCCAATATTTTCCAGCCTCTGCATCCTAGATCTCATAGTGCTCCCTTGGAGCATGTGTGGAGTGAGGTCCTGGAGGGCACCTAGACTCAGGGATACTCCTGCATGGTGGGCGCTGACCACCCCAGCCGACCCTAGAGGGCTCAGGTGGAAGGTCCTAAACACATACCTGAGAATCCTTTTTTTTTTTTTTTTAAGATTTTATTTATTTATTTGACAGACAGAGATCAGAGATCACAAGTAGGCAGAGAGAGAGAGAGAGGAGGAAGCAGGCTCCCTACTGAGCAGAGAGCCCGATGCGGGGCTCGATCCCAGGACCCTGGGATCATGACCTGAGTCGAAGGCAGAGGCTTTAACCAACTGAGCCACCCAGGCGCCTCATATACCTGAGATTCCTTAATGACATCAGGCTGAACAAGTGCTTTTATTGAAAATTAATGATATTGATATTTAATGGTCACCTACGAGTAGATACCGTTGTATTTTAGAAAAAAAGCCAGAGAAAGCTCTTTCTTCCTAGCATCTTTGACTTGAAATCAGACTTACTTGTTTTATAGAAGGCTTA
The DNA here is from genome assembly GCA_004024625.1 of Mellivora capensis. NCBI lineage: Eukaryota > Metazoa > Chordata > Mammalia > Carnivora > Mustelidae > Mellivora > Mellivora capensis. The sequence goes on along the minus strand of PISX010003403.1, from coordinate 7,969 downwards.
TTTTCTTCCTTTAGACTCTGCCTTGTAAAAACAATATTTCTTACAGTTGAGGAGAGTAAACATGGACACGGTCTAACATTCTTGGCCCCAGAGCAAGTGGAAACAGTGCTTTCCCCATCCCTTCTTCAAGATTCCACTCTGCACACCAAAAACAAAAGGCAAAGGAAAGAAAGAAAGGAGTTGCCTCATGTATGATTTAGCAATTATGACAATAATTGTAATGGCAGCCCATTCATCGTGCAGACACCAGGAATTCTGCTGAAAGCTTCATATTTATTCTTTCACTTCGTTCTTGCAATGAACTATAGCATAACATTATTCTTCCCAGTTTAAGGAGTAGCAAGACTGAGAAACTGAACACGTTCATGACGTTCAATATCACAAGGCACAGTAAACACTAGAGCCAGAATTCAAATCAAGCCCCCATGCCCATTGTGTGTTCTCCCCGCTGCAGACACTGGAGAGATCGCGTTGCATGTTCATAACCAGTCCCTCTGGAACAGTAATCCATCCGGGCTATTAAATTATGTTTGTAGCAGTCCTCAAAGTAGTGTGAAGTCTATTTCTTGGGAGAGGCATGATAAGGAAACTAGCTGTTTTGCAAGATAAATAAGATTAAAGAATCAAAATTGCTAGCTCATTGATGAAAATCTTTTCCTTCACTAAAAATGAAGCACAAGAGGCAGAATCCCAAACCATAAGAACTAGAGATACTTTATCTGTATTTAGTGGCAGTAAGGGACACCACGTGATTTTTCCCCCTGCTTGTCTTGGAAGACATGTGTCTGGCTATTTGCCCTCCTCTCCCATTTTTGATCTGGCTCTTAGTCCGTTCACTCCTGGAAGTCAAATTTCTGCACATTTTAATCTAGCTCAGTGATGAGAATGGTTTGGGAGCTCAGCAAATGTGTAGGTTAAATAGAGAGCAAGGTAGGTAGACAGACACATGCCCAGTTGCAGAAGCCCATATGCCTGGCCTTACCTTGGATTGAGCTGGGTAAGGGGCTGGCCTGGAACCCGCTCTCCTCCTGGGTCCTGGTGTAGGGCTGGCACGTGCCATGCCCTGTTCAAGCTATGACGTCATGCTATGACCTTTGCTTCTCTAAGCCAATCAGTCCTACGACACTGAAGCCCCAAATGAAGAACAAACACTCTATAAACTATAATTTCTGAGAATATATTATATGAATATTTAGAGGGAGGAATAAGCTTCTTTTGTAGGTGGGGAAATTTTAAAGATTTAAGTTGATTTAATTTAAATCAAAGAATCAGTTACATTCATTACGGATTAATCTAGCTATCTGAACTATCTGAACTATTTCCCTCTCTGCAAATATTTGTACCTCTCTCTGACTTAAGCTAATACTTTCCATCACTGGCTTCAACAGAAGATCTAAGCATTATTCCAGGGAACCAATGTTTGCTAGTGCACTTCAAAGGGAAAGCAGAGAGTAAGGGGTAAGAAGTAGGGGGAGGGGGACTCATTGATTAGGTGGGAGACACTGACAGAAAAAAAGCAAAAGTTCAAGAGTAGAAGAGTAGAAGAGGTATGGTTTGTTGAAATCCAGCGATGTGGCCACAAACTCAGAGGAGTCCACGGTCCCTCTGTACGTGCCTCAGAGGCCCCCTCCTGAGGCTGGCGTTGTGTAATGGAATACATGACTTATTGGCCTTTGCACCAAATCCACCAAGTGCATAAAGAAGCCAGAGCCTGCCAGCATTGGTGCTGACCTGCCTGTGGCTCACGATTTTCAGCCCCTTTGTCTCAGAATCCTGCTTTTTGGGAGTAAGGTATATTTTAGGTGTATTTTCAACAGCACTAGAAAATATTGATCAAATAGGAAACATTAAAAAGAAGATTAGAAGATGAGTAATTTTCCCAAAAAGACCAACTTGTAGAAAGATACAGAATCTCAGAGAGCCTGCATGGCTCAGTCAGTTAAATGTTTGCCTTTGGCCCAAGTCGCATTGATCTCCTTGCTCAGTGGGGAACCTGCTTCTCCCTCTCCCTCTGCCCACTGCGCTCCCTGCTTGTGTTTGCTCTATCTCTCTCTGTCAAGTAAATGAATAAAATCTAAAAAAACAAAACAAAACAAAACAAAAACAAAAATACACAAGATCTGGAGAAGTGGGCTTCAATACCTGGTTTACCGATAAGTTCACATCTCTGGGCCTCATTTCCTCGTGTTGGTCACAGTGTCTAGAAGTCATAATGTTCAAGCAAGATGGACCAAGACCCACAGATGATTCATTGTAAGCAAAAGTAAAGAGAACAAAACATAAAGGAAAACATTCCCCCATTTTGATACCACCGACACCGTGACAAGCAGTAATCATGTTCTACAGGAGAATACAAAGAAGTCCCAGACTTACTCACCCAGAGCAAGGAGAGCATTAAGAAAAGCAAAATTGTAACTCTTTTGACCAGACTCCATCCTGAGTGAAGCACAATGAGTTGACGGCATCCACAAATCTTCATAAGGAAATGATAAAGTTCTCTCTACCTTAACTCTAGGAAGAGTTCCACTTGGTGATTTAAAACCCTGAATAATCTGGTTAAAGATAGCCTTTAGGAAGATAAATGGGTCTTCCCTAAAACCTAGGGCGTCCTTCATCTGAAGCGATCTGACCCCAGGGCATGAGACACGTGCTCCCAGAGTGGGAAGAGCAGCCTACTCCCTACGCCAGCTCTCCTGATCCCCATTATAGGCCTTCACTCATGAAAACCATGTGTTTGCAAAAAAACATGTCAAAATCAAAGCATGGAAGTGCCAGGGTGTAATATAGCATTGCTGGGTTTTCATTTCCTATTAGGGGGTGATAAAAAAAATGTATTGCATTAGTGTTAAATCCACGAGGCAAATTTAGTCACCAAATATAGGTGTGTGATTGAGCAAAAGAACCAATTAAATGCAGTCTGTCGACCTCCCACATGTGAGAAACTCGGTCCATTTACCTGGGCTCCGAAAGCTCACGTCTGTGTCCTGGGCATGTAGCTTACCTTGGTCACCTGCATGTTTCTCATTGAGGCTCCCAGCACATCAAACGGGACATCTGTCAGAAAAGGCAAACTGGAAAATGGGAGACATATGGTGCTGAGAACACTTTCCACGAAAGCTAGAAAGAATAATTGAAGGGGTGTTTCATGAAAACATGATTCCCATTATTCCCATTATCAAAACCCCAGGACAGGTCTACACAGGCACAGCATGGAGGAGCCTTAGAGTCAGGCCCTCAATTCAGAAAAGCGGGCTCTACGTCATTCTGCGGGTAAATGGAGGGCTGTGTTCATGTGAGTGAAGGGCCCTTTCTGGCGAGGAGCCAGGTTCCACCCCAGAAAGGTCAACAGAGATTTACTCAGCTTGAATGAACAACCCTCTCAGAATACCCTGGGGCAGAGAGAAGGTGTCCAGAGCGGGCATCGGCTGCAAGCATGTTCTTCCTAACATCTCAGCAGACCCCCACCTTACTGGCCTCTGCAGGAGACTTAGTCATGCCACCCAGGTTTTCAGGACCCTGGAAAGGACCTCATGGGGCCCCACACTCGGTCTGTGGGTCAGAGCCGTTGGTGCCCAGCATGACTTCCCCCAAGAGAGCGAGAGTGGAGAGGATGGAGCCTCTCCCAGCCTGAGTCTCGGGTTGTTCAAGGGGTCTGTCCAGCTCCCACAATCTTCTGTAGTAGTGATGATGGGTCACTCCTGGGTTTTCCCCTCCAGGGCTGGGGTCCTTTCTGCATTGCAGTCCGGGTGGGCACCTTGACAGCCCACCAGGATGGCTCTAAATGCCCAACCAAGGAGGCAGGGAACTCGGGCACTAGTCCCGGTCTTCCCATGAAGCTCTTCGGCCTCTGGTGACTGACAGCACCTCCTCCCTCGCCAGCATGTGGGCTGTGTGTTCTGGGGAACATTGGTGTGGAGGTTCGTCAGACTTTTACAAAATCCCTTGTAGCCTCTGACTTGTCGCAAGGCCGTTGGCTCAAAACTAAGAGGAGCCATGAAACAGCTCTCCTCAAACAAAGAATGTGTGCTCCGAGGAGCTTGCCCCTGCAACTGGCACGTGTATTCTTTATTTTGGAAAGAGTAATGAGAACAGTAGGGCCTGCCAGAGGAGGCGTTCATCTGTACTGGGATACGGGAGTGGTGGTCCACTCTGCATCACCTGGGAATTTTAGTTCTGTGGTTATTAGGTAGTTGTGAGGTTAGTAACGTTTCTGTTTTCTCATACGACAGAAAAAAAGACAATTATCTTAAAGATAATTTAAGGGTCCTATCAATTTCCAGGGAATCATTTGGCAGCAGCCATATTTGGACTGAGTACCAACAACTGCATGGATGAAGTCACCTTTATCATTGGTCTCCCACGCAGACAACTTCCCTCGAAGGTCACACGTGCAGCCCGAGTCTTACCTACAGTAGGAGGCAATCCGAGAGCTGCCGCGGCTGGGAATGGAAGCTTTGCTTTTCCTTGATGCCAGAGAAAAACACACATGACTTCACAAAGGAAGAGGGCGCTCTGGAAACAGACCCTCAGTTCTAAATTATGAATCATGTATGAAGGTCCACAAAGACTGGGACCCCTGGAAAAGGATTCCCGTTCTTTTTTAAAGATTTTATTTATTTGAGAGAGAAAGAGAGCACAAGTGGGGGAAAAGGCAGAGGGAGAGAGAGAGAGAATCCTAAGAAGACTCCTTGCTGAGCACAGAGCCCAACGTGGGGCTCGATCCCATGACCCTGAGATCATAACCTGAGCTGAAACTAAGAGTTAGATGCCTAACCAACTGATCCTACCAGGTGCCCCCGGGCTCCAGTCCTAAATTATGGACGATATATGAGGTCCTGCTAGTCAAGAATATGGTTCCTGCAGCCATGCTTGGATATAGAGCCAGCAGTAGTCAAGAGGACGACACACGGCTCCATGGAGAGCATCTTATAAAACCCTCTCTCAGAGGGGCTCAGAGAGAGCTGAGGACAGCCGAGAGGAAAGTGGAACAAGTGTTGTCCCCCCTGCAGTCACTGCATCTGGATCTCTCCCCACACTGAAAGAAGTCGGGGAAGCTGTAGGGAAAGGAGGACGGTTCTGTGAGCTGGGGCCCATCTTCTGGGATGATTCATGTGAAGCTTCAGTTGTCGGTGAGTATAGATTATTAAGAGGTCAAGCATATTGTACTTTGTAGTCTTTCATACCCATAATAAAAATTTATGGTGAGGATAGTGTATCATTTCCTATGTGAATTCTGCCTCTGGTTTTTGTTATGAAGACAGCCTCTGGGGCTTTGAAGTGAACCGGCCTGATCGCATCGGCCAACCAGCTTGTCTCAGATAACCTGAACTGGTGCACACAGTTCTCGTTATTTCCGACTGCCGGGCACAGACAAAGAGCCTCCACAAAGTGGTCTCTTTAAGTTCAGCCTCTTCCATCACAAATTGTATTTCCCAACACCTGTGATAGTCCTACAAAAATAAGTGATTTCAGAAATCTACATCTTTTCTATTGTTCACATATATCTCTTTCTTTATTTTCTGTTTACCTAATGGTGCCCATAATATTGGCAGCTTACTTGCACCCTGAAAAATAAATTTTCAGAGCACTAGCTCAAATAAAGCTCAAACACATCAAATTCTAAATTAGTGGATATACTGATGTCAAATAAGAAATTTTTTTTTCAGGAAGAGGAAGGTGAGTGGAGATAAGCAAATAGAAAATTTGTCCCACTGTGCAGTATGCTTAGGTTGGCCTAAAATGAGTCTGGGTGCATGTGTATGTGATATGAGTGTGTGTGTACATGTGTGTAAGCAAGTGTGTAGTACTTGTGTGTGTGAATGTGCATGTGAGTGTGTGGTGTGTGTGTGTGTGCACATGTGTGAGCAAGTGTGCAGTATGAGTGTGTGTGCATGTGTGTGGCATGAGAGTGTGTGTGAGTGTGCAGTATTAGCATGTGTGCATGCGTCTGTGCGTGTGTGCAATGAATGTGTGTGCACGTGTGTGTGAGTGTGTGTAGTAGTAGCATGTGTGAGTTTGTGTGTGAGCGTGTGTGGTATGAGTGTGTGTGTGTGAGCGTGTGTAGTATGAGTGTGTGCGTGTGTGGCATGAATGTGTGTGAACGTATGTGGTATGAGTGTGCATGCATGTGGGTGTGAGCATGCGTGTCTGTGTGCCAGTGGAGGCGAGATGTAGCTGAACTCACAGGACAAAAGAAATTTAAACTTCGGTGAGACTACAGTTTCCTTCTTTAGTGATAAAATAGTTTCTGATTATTATGTCTGGGTCTGGATTTATTTGCAGACTGTGTCGCCATTTATCAGATTAGACTGTGGCACTGCTCAGTGACAGAGTGGCCCAGGACAAAAGGTCAGGGAGTTCGCCATGTTCTGGCTTGGAAATGCTAGTCTTCTCTACCCTCCAATACCTGTCTGTACCCAGGACAGGGAGGGGCAGGGGAGAAGGAAAGAGAGCATGCTGGCTGGAGACAAGGCCGCGTGCCGTCCTTCCCATCAGAGTTGCGTGGTTTGGGCAGGTCGTCTACCGGCCTTGCCTGTGCTTCCAACAGAATTTCAGGAACAGACGACTCGACCAGAGCTGTCCTCAGTCTTAAGTGCTCACTGGACTGTGTGTCCAGCATTTGCTGACCATCTACTATGTCAGGCAGCGCCCTAGGGCTTGGGGGTCAGTGGCGAGAACATATCCAGTTCTACATCATCAATGAACATGACAGTTACGTATTTATGAAGTCACCAGACGTAAGGAAAATAATAAGACATAAATGGGAGATGGGGAGTTCCAGGCAAAGGAGAGCTCCCTGGATATGTAGATGGTCAGGGAAACCTCACTGAGAAGACAGCCTTTAGCAAATGTTTGCTGGGGGGGGTCTGTATCTGGGGAGGATGATTCTAAGCAGATGGGGTAGGAAGCCCATCGCAGAAGAGTGGGCACACGGAGGCCAGGGACCTGCCGGAAGGGAGGGAGGAATAGCAGGCAAGGAGGTCAGACCTGACTGATGACTCAGCAATGGAGTTGTTGCAAGTTTGGCTTTTGTTCTGAGTGGGAGTAAGCATTCATTGTTGGGATGTTTTCAGCAGAGAAATGACAAGATATGATTGATCTATAAAATGGCTCTTCTGTCTTCTACATTGAAAATAGACTACAGAGAACTGTACTAAAATAACAAACAAGGACTCGCAAACAACCTAAAGTTACACCAGCTCCTGGATGAGAAGTTGCAGGATCGTAAGTGTCCGTTCTCCCCAAGTTATTTGTAAGTTAATGTAATTCCAACTATGATACCCTCAGTTTCCTTTTTCTAGAATGAAGCAAATTGACTTTAAAATTCACTTGGAAGAAGACACAAGGAATGATAGTCGGAAGAGCAATCGTAAAGAAGGCTGACAGGAGTAGGATGTCGGTTAGCACATGGTAGAACCCGTGTGTGAAAATAGTTGTTGCTCATGAAGATATGAACACGTCAGTGACACGGAGTCAATGCCCAGAAAGGGATCCACCTGGGTGAGGACTCCCGTAACCTGGTGAGAGTGGTGTTTCCCATCAGGGAAGAGTAGACTTCTTAGTAAGTGGTGAGAGCAATGGGCTGGCTGAGCAGAGAAGGTTAGGTCAGATCAACTCGTCTCACCATACACCAGGGTAAATTCTGAATTTCTTCAAGATTTATAACCAAAAAAAAAAAAAAAAGAAACCATATGAGCAGTACAAGAAGACATGGGGAATCTAGTAAAACCTGAAATTGGGTGATATATTTAAAGATATGAAAAAAAGACCTCTTGTAAAAACATTTTTGTAACAAGAATTATAAGTAGGCTAAAAATAAATAAGTAAATAAATAAATAGCCAGGAAAAATATTTGTAATTATAACAAAAGTTTGTATCTGTAATCCATTAAAAAAAACCTCCTAAAAGTACAGGAAGACGATCCCTGTGGCCAAACAGCTTAGACATGTGAATAGAGAGATTATAAGAA